>JAQFXU010005829.1:0-11074 GCA_034693705.1 Spatulosminthurus flaviceps | reverse complement strand
TATGGGATTTTTTCCTGCTAAAAATGATCGGCTTACCTTGCTCTTACATGAGTTATTACAATAATTAAGTTACATAAGTCTTATTTTGTATTGTTTATAATACAAAATAATCTTCATTAGGTAATTGAGAGATGTTTATGAGAGAAACTTTACTCTTGTAAGTGTAAAATAAACAAGACACTATAATTAATAGGATTTTTGAGCTATCTTTTTAATAAGAGCAGCTTCAAAAGGCTTGTACAGCTAATGATAGGAAAATTTATCCCAAAAGTGTTCAAATGTAATAAAAATTCTAATAACCTTTGAAGGAACTCAAGTAGCAAAGAATTAGGTTAAGTAGTAATAATTGGAAAAAGTAGAAATCTAATCAAGTTTGAGTGTCTTAGGTAATAAAGTTATTGTTAATGCATAACTACAAAGTGCAAACGGGGCTATAATTTCCCCATAACGTTACGAAAATTATAGCCCCTTTTACACTTTAGCCGACGATATATGTAAAAGTTATGGAACTTGTAACGAACGCACTTGCTAAATTTTCCTCCATATTTATGACCAAAAAATTTATGTACATAAATCTATAAACGCACGTGGCCGAATTATTGAATACATGTGAAAAGATTAATTTAATATGAGAGGACAAACTCAAATACATAGTACTTTTTCAAGTTAATATTTTCCTAGAGAATTTTACATATCATTGTTGAGATTATTTTTAAGCCAATTTCCCATCTCATATTTATTTCTCAAAAAAAGATACAAGTATGTACTTATATAATTTCCAAGAAGCCATACCTACAAACTTTTGAAGTATCATTTTAGTATGAACAACATTAATAATAAATGGAGATACGGAAGCAAGGATATATGTCAATCCAAGATGAAAGAGCAGGTAAAAACCATTTCTCCTTTCCTTGAAAAGAGAGTCCCTTTTCCAATATAAAATATTCCGAGAAAGTTAAAATGAAGCTTAAAAAATTCTTCTTCTTCTTCATTTAACAAGGAATTACGCTCTTTACCCTCGCTAAGCTTGCATACAAAATGATGAAATTATTGAAAGGATGAATTACCACTGTGTAAGTATTAAGTATTACAATTCATTTAAGGCACCGCACGAGGCATCAAACCATGTAATACTCTACGTGACTTATGTTTACTCTTCCTTGAATAACGAAATATAATGCAATTCTTTCCCATTAACTCAAAACTACACATATTTCAGTACAATTGAGTAAAATAGCATGGAAATTTGATCCACGAATTTAATTTTATTCCAAAGCCATTTATACAACCATTTTTATTGGCTTCTTCAATTTAGCCTTATGGTCACTTATGGTATGGATTTCTGTAGGGGAAAGGTTTTTTCTACTTTTGATTTCGTAAGTTCTCAATACTGCACAAAATTAAATTACATTTGAATTCCTAAAAGTCATGACCAAATTCCCGTTTATTATAAGCGCAACATTTTTTAAATCAAATCCAATCTTGAACATCATTTGGAATTTAGAGGAGAGTTAATAAACAGATATACATTATATAAATCCGAAATATCCAAATAATGATATAACACTCTTCCCCACATTTATACTCAGTAGTTACGACACCACGTGTTCATCAGTATAAGTGATAAGAAAATAATTACATTAGTCAGCTCGATAGCTACTCCTTCAGCTAGATAATAATGTAATTTATATAACATTTCAAGGGCATTTTCATTTAATGAGACAATAATAGAAGTAAATGAAGATTGCTATAAAATAATCTATCATTCTCAGTCACGTTAAACGTGAGAAATAGCATTTTTAGAGAGGAGAAAGCTGCCGGAAACGACACATTTCATTTATATAAAAGTCCTCCTCACTCATTGTCAGTTAATTACAATAAGTTCATGTGTGTCCTCCAACATAATGCATTTCCATAGAAAAACAATCCAAAGTCATCACTCATACAATATTCTATAGAATACAAATCCCAGAAGAAGAAGACAAATATAATAAAAAGGAACAGAAGAGAAAATGTTTCTCTTCTCATATGAACGAAGCTATACAAATGCTACGACTCAAGTTTCATGATAGACCGCGAACTAGTTGACGATACCATTTCCTTCCCGAAGCTGAAGTAAAAGGCTCAAAATCCCTTTACAAAGGGCATAAACTATACAGGAAATGTTTTCTCAGGTTACAATAGGACAAAAGTATGGTGCATAGTAACATTCTTTCACATAACTTATAACCTCAATATTGGGGAAACTTCTCAAAATCCGATGACAGAAAAACTTGAAGGTCTTGTGCAATAAGGAAATACACATTCCATTAATACACTGAGGAATTCCATAGATAAACAAGGATATTCAGTATTCTACGTGAGATCCGACCCCCCTGAAATTTAATATAATAACGTACAAAACAATGGAAGGAGGAACGGGAAAAGATCAGAGAATTTAAATTATGTCACTCACTCCTGTACGAGTACGTCTCCAAAGAATGTGAATGCTTTCCAAAAATATCAACTATTTCCTACACGTCCCTCACTTGAGACTTTCTCCTCCCTATTCTTTCGTTCATGTACTCAAGCAATTTGAGAGAGTTGTTCCTCCATAAAAAGTAAATTGATGATTAACGGGATAAATGGCGACCTTCATCTCCAATAAATATTTTAACATTGACAAACACACGTACATTCATCCCCAAACCTAATAACATTGTCGTCATAACCCTATATTTTTATTAGTACAAGACAAGTTCCACCTTGGAATTCCCAATTATTCCTTTCTCTGAACTTTTCTCAATAATCTTGTCAAAGTGCATGAAAACTTCATGAGATGAGGGGCTTTGGTAGAGCTAAAAATAGAATGAAAGTAAAAGCTACTAACGTCATTGCATCGGTTTACATTTCACAACTAAGCTCCAGCAGGTGCACTATTATGTATACAAAGTATAAAGAATGAGATGAAATGTATTTAAATATGAAGGAAATCTCCCCCATCCCGAATACATAAAAATATTCCAAGACATTATTCCAACTCTTATGGAACAGATCTAATGAAGTATGGAGGATTATAACTGGAGCTTTCAATAGAGACCCAAAATGATAATTAAAACCTTTACTTTTAATTTACACAATACCAGCCACTCATTATTTTGTTCACATGAGCCGTAATAATAGTAAAAGTATCAAAGGAGATGAAAGTGAATTCAAATCAGGAATTTCTCTTGAGATGCTATTTTCATATTTGTAAAGTCTTTCTTCAAAACTTAGAAGACTCCTATCAGTTACGCTTGACGTCTTATCATATATAGCTGAAGCTTACAGGAAAAGGAAGCTTTCGGCAAAAATAATTAATCCATCCGGCGGATTAAAATAAGAGCGAAGGAACATGCAAAGACTTGAGTTAATCTGAGCTTACAAAGGTTCAGACTATATTAAATAAATCAGTGTGTGGAAGCTTCGGATTTAAAATGTATCATGCACACATAATGTGATCATAAATACCTGGGCGGATTAATCCTAAGTATGTAGAATACAAAAGTATTTTCTTTACTGTAAAAACATTCCCAGAGTAAAGGTAAGGAAAAAGTGAATTCTGCCTATGCTCGTATAGAAATACAAAAGAGAACGACATTATGCTCTTAAATTTTAGAATTCCATATGGAAAAGCTCTTATATGGAATGTAATACGCTGAGGGCCTTCAAACTTTTTCCATTACAATCCATCATGATTAGGAAATTTTCTCGGGAATTTTTTTACGTTGCGTTGACTGTAAGAAAAAATAAAGTCATGCATCAACATTATCAAGAGTGTACGGGAAGTTTGGAAAATTAAATTGGCTATGTATGTAAATCGGGCGTGTATATGCTGTCAAAACTTTAAAGTAGCCTGACCTCTAAGAGGTGATCAATTATTAACGTTACTTGAGTGCACCGCTGGTATAAGAATTTTGAGAGGGCAAAAATCCAATGTTGTCCAGCCATTAAATGCTCACAAAAAAGTCTATAAAATTGTAAGTGAAATTTAAATTTCATTTTCTAAGGTAAAACGTTTTATAGACTGGGAAGAAAAATTATTTTTCATCTCCTTTCATCAAACCTTGTGCACTTAAAAGCTGGAATTTCATAGCCAATTTCCTTGTGTTTAAACTAAAACAACATTTGTATAGCCAAATGTACTCCTTTTCCATATTACGTTCTAGCCTCCAGTAGTATATGTCATGATAACCGATACTGTCATGAGATGCATATTCAGTATGCCATATAAAATATCATCGAATAGTTCACCTTTCAAGATTTTTCTCGTTCAGCGATTCTTGAAGAATCTACATTTTTTCTATTTTTTACATTCCATTCACGTCCACTTGTTTTTTTATCATAGGCAAGAGCTCAAATCTTTGGGGACTAAAAATAATATGTACATCTACAGGAATATTCATATGTCTACAGAAGAAAATTTTAGCCATATTTATATAGCAACTTTAAACTAATCAATATTTATGCACAGTCAAACCTCAATATAAGAGCAACTCAAACGTAGGAAACGTTTCCCTTATTATAATCAGAGTTTCGATTCTCAATTCAACCTTATTGTTCCTCACAGGGACGTGATTACAAAAGTTAGTCATTTTAGGCACAGCCGTCACGTAAAGGTTCAACTGTACATTTTACTACATATACCTGAAAATTAAGTTAAAAAACAATAATTGCACATACCTTCCGAAGGAAAGAGAGGAGATCTCCACCAGGGCAATACTCTAGGACAAGACAGACGGACCGTCCTTGTGTACAAGCTCCAAGTAAGCTCACAATCTGAGGATGACTACCCAAATTCTGCATTGTAACTATCTCCTTAATGAGCTCATCTCGATCCGACTTTGTTGCAGCGACTGAAATAGTAATTACAAATAAGTCATTTTTAATACAATTTCCCTCCTTCAATAAATCCACGTAAACGGCTTTTGAGCAAATATTTACTACCAGAGTTATAAATTAGTATTTGCGTTCGCTGACTCAACTTTCTTCTTCCGTGCCTTCATTTTATTACCTCAGCGCTTTTTTAAATCCTCTCTCTCTCTCTCTCTCAGCTCCTGAGCGAGAACTTTATCTAAACAAGTCTTCCAATTAAATCAAGTTTATATTGACTTTTCTAAAAGTTTTCTAAAAACTCTGCTAAAAGTTTCAATTCCCAAGTTTTTACTATTTACTACATTCTCTTTTCAATCTACGTTTTTAAGACGTTGGGTATTTTACACAGGTTGCTCACATAACTAAATACGATTGATGAGATAAATCAAGGACCTCGATTTCTGTAAGATTCTTCTTAGGAATTAAATATTTAAGCATAACATCTTTTTTACAGCTTTTTGCCATTGGAATTTAATTAAATCCAAAGAAAGATTCCCTTCAAAGACAAATTGCACTTTTTCGGGGAAAGAAAAAGGGAAGTAATTTTGAAGCAATTTACAATACACTGTCTTAATAGCACGTTTCTTTTCCTCGTAAATAGTAATCATTGAGCATCCCGAAAGTTTTTTTTTTTTTTTTTACAAATAGACACTAACTATGTATAAGAAGCCCTTGATGACAAAGGGTCAAAGTAATTTGAGTCAGCCGACCAGAAAAGAAATTGTAATTGGCTTTCTATGACTTTCCCTTCCACTTTCATTACCAACCAAACGAAGCCATAATGTTTTCCTCTCTACACAGTAAATATAGAAAAATATTCTGCGTAGCAATCTCGTTACAGAAACAACGTTACAGTCTTCATAAGAAACACAAGCTAATCGATTTTGTTCCCTCATGTAATCTCTCACCATAATGCAAGCTTTCACCTGTTACTTTTCCAGTTATGTGTCTCTTGTTACACCTACAGCAGAATAATTCAACTGCATAATAAAACAAAAAGGCTAAATAATAGATATATGTACTTGACGAATTCAGACATGACAATGGGTAACAGAGCGCAGAGGGGTTAAAACTCTGTCAAAGGGTTTCAAATAACTTTCAAGGATTTGCCGAGCCATCCTCATGGGAAAAAAGCGTGCATAACTTAAAGGGAATCCAATGTGAAATCATCAAACTTTTGTGACTTTCACATTTTGCAATAATTGAATTCCCAAGAATTTCTCATTCCGAGATGCAAAACAAAAAACCATAAAAAATCCTTTGCCATTTTGAGCTCTGTAACAAAAGAAAGGTAAAAGACTAAAGTTTTTGAAATGTTTTTCCCTGAATAGTTCTTCAGGCAAATAATTAAATTTGAAAACAATTATTTTGTCTCCACTTAATTCTTGTTTAAAATTACAAATGTATTTTTCATGTAACTCTTATGCAGCTGTTTTTTGACCCCTTGGCTTGTTATTAAAAGGTTGCTTTTTGAGTACAATCATCATTGAAGCTGACAGACATGAAAGGGCGGTGGAATCATCAAAGGAAAAGTCAAGAGAAATGTGAGAACAGAGGCAGTTAAATGGTATGCATCGCAGAACTCCCTCATTACAAGTGTAAGGTTTTGCATTGTATTTGTACAGTAGATTTCCTTTACAGCGAGATCCAGGGGGACCTTAAAATTCTGCCGCTGCACTGTAAACTTTGGGGGAAAACGCGACTGCTCGAAAAATGGTTACGAAGCATACGTAACTGCTCGGCAAATGGCTATAAAGCACCGAATCTTCAAAATTGTCTTCCCAAGAAAACCATGTGACTTTATTGCATGACTCAAACAAGGGAAAGGATTTCATTCTGCACGGAGAGAAAATATCCTCTAAGAGGAAACCCCACTGTGAAGGAAATGAACTGTACAAGCCTTTGACAATAATAAAAAATTCAAGCCTTTTCAGGAAAGAAATTGAAGTTACTTTTAGTAGCCTTGAAAAAATACCCTTCAAAGTAATTTGAAATTGGATTTTAGTGACATGTGGAAAAACAGCTTTACTTCTGAAGCTCTTTTTGAAAAATCCCATATAAAGTTTTAAAGCTTTCCGCCTTCCCATACCTTTTAACATCTTCACAGCCACCGTCTGATAGGCGTCTTCATCCTCCAATTTGGTCGTTAGAAGATGGGCTCCAAGCTTCTTATATTTGTGTTGTAGCTCAATGTACTTTTTACGAGGCATCTGAGCTCGGCGCACGACTCCGAAAGCTCCTTGGCCAATTATGTCTCCCATCGTAAGATTTTCAAATCCAATGTCCCATTTTTCTTTGGGGAAATTCTCATCAAGGAGTTTAAAGGGTGAGTACTCCTCATTCAAGGGGACGATTGACCATTCATTTGTCATTGCATCACGTTCTTCCATTGACTATAATAATAAATATATAAAAATTGTGCTCGAGAAACATATTTTTTTGCAAATGAAAAACGTACGTAGACTGCAAAGAGTAAATTTTGCCATTCAACAGGATATCCTAATCAAATGTTTTGCACCGCGAAACCTGTTAAAATTTTTACAGGGCCCCTGTAGAATAAACAGGTGGTCCTGTCAACATTTGACAGGGTCCCATGTTAAAATTAAACAGGCCCCTTTAGAATGCACGTGTGTCCTCATTAAATTGTAACTGGGCCCCTGTACAAAAAACAGGTGTCCCACTTAAGTTGCTATCAATTCAACCAAAAAACCTGTAAAATTTTAGCAGGTTTCCCAGTAGAAACGTTAGTTTTGAGTTTTGATTGGGATACACTGTCAATTTTCAAAATGAGTGTTCACAACGAAAATAACATACCTTAAAGTAGGAATTCCTGGCAGCCTTAATTTTCCTTTTATGGAGAAAGTTCCTTGTAAAATGACAAGTTAGGCCAAAAGCAAGCACAGCAGCGATGGGGATAGACAAATAAATCCAATTACTTGGCACAGTATCTGGATGAATCTCTGTAACGGTAAAGAATGAAATGAAATGCAAGGAAGGAAATTAAATTATGTTCACGCTGAAAATAATTATCCAACACAAAATCCACCACCTGAGCTTACAACTATAAAATCACAACAATTAATACAATAATTCGCAGACGCGTCGCTACCATTTGTACGTCTGTAATGTAGAACACACTAGGAAATTGCTACCACTGCCGAATATGGAAATGTTGCAAGTCACTAAAAAGTAAACCAATAAGATTTAAGTGTAAAATAATACTTACCCTGCTTAGTGCTAACTGTCATTCTGGCGGGTGGTGATGGTCCTTTCTCCGAAACAGCAACTACCGAAACTTGGTACTCCCTATCTTGTAGCAGTCCATTTATTTGGATTTGTGTGACGTTCTACAAGAAATTGAATAACATGAATTTCAAAGAATAACTCACACGAAGTCATCCAGTTTCACTCCCCCTGTGTTGATATATTAAGAGTAAACAGTATATGTGAGTATCATATTGTTACAAAACAGGGTACATGGAGCTGTAGTGACTACGATTTATTTAAAGATGGGAGGGCAATGTACTTGCGTTGTATGTCATTGGATTGTGTAATCCTATCCAAAAATAACATTAAACAACAAAAGATGAAGGAAAATAAAAAAGAATTTTTATTACATTTTTAATGTCAAATTACACTGAAACGTAACTCCATTTGATACGAGTAAATGCAAAAAAGGGATGGATGGCACTTATCCTATGCATACTGACATCCAAGGGATACCAGAAATAATTGTCTCTTTGCAGAGACTTCGTACCCTTAAAAATTCAGTTCTTATTTGAAGGGAAATTTCCCTTCAAACATTCTCCGGCAAATTACCCTACAATAAAATGTAACGAGTGAAATTCACTTTAGGAGAAACTGAAATTCAATTGAAATTCTAAATTGAAAATTAAAAGCATTAAATTTTTTCATCATAGACAAAGAAGCCATTTTTACGAGAGATATGATTGCAAACTCGGCTTTCTCAGCTATTGAGTTAAGGAAGATTATAATGGTGAAACAGTCCTTGAGAGAAAAATATAATAAAGAAATTCCGTACCCCTTGTAAATGAAATGGTCCAATTGTCTCCATATCCGGTGAATTCATACCAGGCCAATTTTCAGTATTGGGGTTTGGGGAGAGCACGTGGAGAGGAAATAATGTAATTTCCACGATATAATTCTGAATCACATTCACGTCATTGGCGTGTGGAGGAGGAAGCCAATTGAGAATTAGAGTGAATGTGGATGTGAGCATTTTCTTGCTTGCTTCATCATTTTGATCCGGTCCCTCAGCTGTTAACGTCGAAGACAGATTTCGAGGGGGTGGAGGTTCTGAGTATGAATGATTGAATAAATTAAAAAATGTAGCTTCAAGCTTTTAAAAAACATATATGAGCACAAACTAAATAGATTCTAAAGGAAAAGATTATTGTTTACACTCACACTAATTGCATATAATTACAAGATAAGTTGAATAACCAACCACATTTCAATTCAAACACCTCATTTCCAATTAAAACGTTAGATGATCTTTGCTTTTGAGTTCCATGGAAATACTAAAAGTTAATTTCAGTTCGAGCGTTAATAATTTTAACCTAGCTGACAAAGAGCTGCGAAAACTCTGAAGCTCGTACAAATTGAAAGAAGGAGAAGGAAAAAGTATCTTCACTATTTACTCCCATGCAATAAAATTAATTAGTGAACTACATTAGCAAATAAGAGAGCAATGAGCGTAGGAATACTTACCACATTTGTCGAAGCGGAATTGATGGACTTGAAGACAGGTGGGTGTGACAAAGTGAAGTTTATTGTGAGTACTTTCATTCTCATGCCAACCTGCACTTCGGGATGTTATGATCACTCCGTAATTTGTACCAAATTTTAGATTCTCAAACCAATATCGGTGAACTCCAAGCGGCTCCTACACATTTTAATTATTATTGGTACGTAAATTAATATCAATTCTAGACTAGTATTGTTTTCCTTTTATTGCCAGCACGCCCCATACTTATCACGTTGAAAAATCTCGTTCTCACATATCAACTTCTCTCTTTCAATTAACTCTTGAGTCACAGGAAACCTAATTTATTCATCCACCCCTTCTGTTTTCACCCCGCACGAGCACTTCCATAAGGTCCAAATAAACAAGAGGCAAAAGTAGGAGAAAGACAACGTACGAAACGAAATTAATTATTTAAAAGCACCTAAAAACCCGTGGTTAATTTTGTTGATTTGGCATTTATGACATTCGTCTTAATTATATTGACTCTTGCTTTTCAGATGACCTCCATTAATTATTATGACTGCCTACCCCAATTCCATGATTGTTTTAGTGTTCCAGTTTTAAATTTTAAATTAGTTTCACGGAAATCCATTACAATGAGATTATATGTAAATCGTTGGCAGGGTTCAGGTTGTAAAGAATTTTGGTCGAGATTTTACAACACTAGGGTAGCGGGAATATTATTCTGGGATTATCATCCTACCAAGCTCAACTATAAACTACCAAAATTTGCATTTTTAAATTTTCCAGCTTTTAAACTTTTATTTTCCCTTGAATTTGCAAAGTAAAATACAAGTAAAATGTTCTGGGAAAATTACCTGTGCAGAATAATTAGGTATAGTACATACTTTGCATATTTAATGTTCATATTACGCTTAAATGCTCCCCAGAGTTCTTAATCGCTTGGTTTGCAAATGATCGCACACAAAATCCACGTAGGAACTTTTCCCTGCCACTAATTCTCTTTTACCAGCTCATTCCCTTTTTGTGTACTTTCCTTCCACAGACAGACAGAAACAGTAAGGGGTAAATGTACAATACAAGAAAATCACTTACATCTCTAATCCGAACAGTCCTTGGCTTCTCCTCCACATCCTGATTGTCCAGGACAATTTTGTAAAAACAGGCTCGCTCTATTTAACATAACAGAACAAACTTTTATTAAAACTCTTTTATAAATACGCAATCCTACACAGGCCAGACCTTTGTTCAACTCGAATATCGGCTACAAAACGAAGCATGCAAATTCTTAGCATGCTTAATGTTGCTGCTCTACAAACAACACCGTAAGAAAAAAACGATTAAATGGTTAATAAAAGGTCAATAAATGCGAACTAAAATAATCCATTTTCATGCATTAAATCTTTTTGCGTGAAGAAGGCGTAATGACCATGCGAAAGCAAAGACTAAATG
>JAQFXU010005828.1:0-11075 GCA_034693705.1 Spatulosminthurus flaviceps | reverse complement strand
AGTAAAGTGTAAAGTCTGCTTGATAGAAATACATGGCATATACATACTTTTCCTTGGCTAAGGCGTTCCGATCTTTACCTGCTAGTGCGGTAGCATATCCCCATGACTTACTCTCACTCCTCACAATCTTTCAAGCTATAACTAATAACTGCCAATAGATGGTATACAGAGTTCAACTTTGCCATGGTTCACTTTTATTAGTTACACATAATTATAATTATATTAAATCATCATACAGAAAATTTAATAAAATTATAAAAATTATGGTTCCTTGAGGTTCAATATTTGCTTCATTCACAAGATCCTTAAAATTGAATCCAAGACCTTCTTCAGAATATAAAACGGTTTTATACTCTGAAATCCCACGGGAATCAATAACACACTCGATTCCTCGAACTCGAACCCAGACTTTGTTGTCGTCCGAAAATCCGATGCATACTCTCAGTGATTTTGCTCTAGACCTATAGACAAACAGGAATAAAGAAACAACACTGCATCATCCCAATATAAATTCCATCGATTAAAAAACAATCATGACATCAAGGTATATAGTATATAGAGTACTGGTACTCCAATGCTCATTAATTCTGATATTTACTGGTCTGTAGGTTTCACCTTTGTATGATGCTGGACAATTGATGCAATTTAGTTTATATACTACGTGAGATTTTAGTTCTTCTTTGTCTTTTTATTTTCCTTCCTGGGGTAAATGTTATTTTCCACACTTGAATTTGCTTCGAAGGTATCTTCCTATACTATTTGAAACTTTGCCCATGTATGGAAGTGGTACCCAATTTTCTTCCTTGCTATTTCTTCCATTACTTCGGATATCCTAGCCTCTAGTTCTGAATTTTCTGAATCTGTCATTTCTTCTGGAGGATTTGCTACGTTTTCAATGATTTCAGCAGGTGGTGTAATATTATTCTCAGTGTTGATTTTATTTTTCATGTCAATTCTTCGTGAAATCAAAGATAGTGGATAGCAATTGTACTGTAGTACTGTTTTTAAATGCTCTAATTCTTCTTCGATAAATTCAGGATTGCAAATAGAATATGCTCTAAATACTAACGCATCAATAACTGACAACTTATTTGATTGGTGGTGAAACGATTTGTAGTTCAGATATCTGTCCGTGTGAGTCTCTTTCGGCAATATCGCAAGTTGCGATTTCGTAACTAAATGAGACTAGTCGAGAATAAGGCCCCAGGGCTTTAATACTGGTTATGCTATATGAGCTTTTACAAATACATCAAATTGAGGTTTTGGTTTTAATAATAGCGTTTTATTAACAGCCGCTAAATGAACAAGGATGCATAGGTAGGTTGCTGTTTACTTATTTATGTAGAGCAAATAAGTCAGGGTTAAATGAATGAGCAGACTCACAGTACAAATAATTCAGGCAATCCATTGCAAATAATAATTACCAGCATTTTATTTATAACTGACCCATGTATTTTACATATATATTTCTTAAATATTTTGGACCCCAAAATGCCATTTTTTATCCCTCTGTTTGTATCGATGTATTTGTATCAAATGTTTGTATCAAAACAGCTTAAAGTTAAAAATGTTTTGTCTGTTACTCAAATTATTATCAATGCAATGTTTCTGTGTATATAGGTACTTAAATAAAAATAAAAACTATCTGTTAAAGTATTAAAATTCCAACAAATAAATAACATACTAAAAAGAATAATCAAGAGGAAATATAGCAAGAGTTAATCAACATAAGCTGTGTTGACATGACCGACATTATTTGTAACTGAACTCCTCCTCTTGTTTTTATCGCCGATTATTGTCAAAGCAAGATTACCATCATTGTCGTTAGAAACCTTGGATTTGTCTTTGAGCTTTTTACAGCACGCAAAGGACGAAAGTACGTCATCATACGGTTTTAGACTTCTCAACGGTGTTGGGAGCCAAGTCCAAGAATGGAGGAATGTGGGTAAATATTGAGGACACTTCTTTCTCAAGAAATTAATGATTAAAACAGAAAATATGAGAAGGAACAATAGAGCTGCAAATACTACAACATAAACAGTTCCAGCAAAGGATAGTCCCATTACAAGGGCTGGGAGAACTAAAAACATCAATAGCATGTAAACTAGAGCAAACCAACGATATTTTGCCGTAATATTTCCTAGAGACTTAGCCAACTGAATTGGCACTCTGGTCAAAGGAATGGGGTAGAATAGTAATATTCCACTAATGTTGAAAAAAAGATGGCACAAGGCAATCTAAAATATTTTAATGGTAAACATGATCGAAAATCATTTTATAATAAATCAAGAGCAAACCATGGAAATGGTAATCTGTATAGGATTGAGGATAGGAAGTAGCAATTTACCTGCAATGACTCATGGAATGTATTTCCTCGAACTGCCAGAGCTGCAATTAGAGCTGTTGTCGTAGTTCCAATGTTTGAGCCAAGTGTTAAAGGGTACATCCTTTCTATAGAAATTACGCCAATGCCAACCAAAGGCGTCAAAGCAGATGTAAATACCGAGCTACTTTGTACTAAAAATGTCATCACTGCGCCCACAAAAATCGCTAAATAGCCAGTCAACCAAGGAAAATAAGGAATATTTGCATTCATAGTCTTCGTGATAACTGTTGCAATTTGGCCTACCAAAAAACAGCAAATTAATTTTGGGAGTCTAAAAACAATTCATAGGAAATCAAATTCTTGTGATTAATGCCTTTACCCTGTAAGACGGAGTTCAGAACTTTGACAATTAGGATGAGGCATAGGCATAGGATGGTAAGTGATGCAACTAATACGATTGCACCAGCAAACCCATCACTTAAACTTGTGTCAGCAAAGAGGAAACCTAGAAATAATAATAATAATTAGTAAATATTAACTATGAAGGAACTAGGTAATTCTACATTGATAAAAATATACAGTAACTTACAATTTCCTCCAGATTTCCCCGTAGAATTACTAATCGCATTAAAACTGCTGTCAATAATTGAGTCATTCCTTAACAATGAAGGAAGTTTTGTACAGCTTTTAATTAATGATGAATTCTCGTAAGTTTCACATCCTGGCTTTGACCAACATTCTAAAACCTTTTTGTCCAGCTGCACAATTAAATTGACAAAAGGTTTTGTAATCACTGTTAGAATCTGAATCTCTCCACCTGACGCGGTGTCTCTCCGGATACTACTCATTATTGCAGTGGTGAGATGAAATAAGTAACCTAAAAAAATCACATTCTTAATTTTCTATATCCATTTTTTCAGCATGAAAACTATTGTAACCAAATTTTTGGATACATTACAAAGTGATCATGTCATGATCGTATGATTTTCCCTATCTTACCGGTGGTAACTTCAAGTATCAATAGGGTAATGACAGTAAGCCAATTGAACATATCATGGACAGTGGCCCCAGCAAAGGCTCTGCGAAACTGATCACGGTCCCCAGCTTGGGTCAAAGAAACAATGGTGTTTGTGACTGAGGTTCCTATATTAGCACCCATTATTATAGGAATAGCTGCTCGGACGTCCATAACTGAAAATAATAGCAAAAAATAGATCACCTCATTTAATTTTTTATACATGTAAGTACAGTATTGTACATAATAAAAAATGACGTCCATATAAATAACATTCCTCCATAAGAAGCAAAGCATCTTTACATCCTTGACAATGAGACAAAAGAATGTTAAAAAAACTCATTGATTTATAATCTTCGTGTTTGAAATCAGAACGTCTAGGAGATCACGTCGCGTCAGAGCCTTGAAAAAAATTTGACAGCTCATAAACCTGTGTACTCACACGACATGTGAGGAGACAGTTATTCTATAATGTGAAGGGAGCACTCAAATTACCAGCAAGTTAAGTTATGACTGCATTTATTGCCTCGAAGTTCATTAACTGATGGTGATAATTGTAGCGGCTCGAGACATAAACAAAGACTGTATATTAATGTGTGAGATAAAAAAAAACCTATGCTAAACTAGTAAAATCTAGCTGTTAAAAGGATGAGAGGTAGTGGAGCAGAGATAACATACATGTTTGATGGCATAAGAAATTAGATAGTAAAACAAACTCTTTAATTTACTCACATTTAGCTGAAACCATGCTGACAATAATTGAGGTTGAGGTAGAGGAGCTCTGAACCATAACAGTGGTTAGAATTCCAATCATCACCCCAACAATAGGATTCTGGAGGATTTCACTTTGTCGAAAAATTTCTCCTGTCGTTCTTCCTCCAACAAGGCGAAAGCCTAGGGATAGTAAATCCAACGAGCATACAAAAAAGTAAAGGAGACCTAAAAGGGCTACGGCTTTTCCAAATCCTATGGCCGCTGAAGTAATCTTTTCCTTTTGAGATAATTCCTTCCAGGGCCTTCCCGAAGCCAGTGGTTGCTGAATTTCCCATGGATTTTTCCCCTCATGTCCATCATTATCCAGCTCCTTCCCCGCGGCATAGCTTGCCACAGGATTATTTGTCTAATAAATAAAAATAATAACGTAAATAATTTATGTATTCGCGCACACACACACATACAATTCCAATAGATTTCACATACAAAATTATTTAAAAATACAAAAAAACTACAGAAACTTCACTGACAGTAGTAAAAACGTAGGACCTTTACTTTTTCAATCGGTGACTGATTCGGACTCATGGTACTTTTTTAATTTAGTAAGAATTTCACTCTCAGGCCTGCACACAATATTCCCATGTCAAGTCGAGTGATAGTCTCAACTTGAACTGACAATAAACAGGCAATGTCAGTGAAAGGCGTTGAAACAGGTAGAGGCAGATTGAATCTCAACACGATTGATGTGGTAAGTATTCTACCTCTACCTACCTCATATTTTCAAACAATCAATGTTGGCTAAAAGATTTTGCATATGCTTTAATATCCTCGCTTCCGCAGTTCAATGCCACTTCCACTATAGAAAGACCCTTTTGGAATACTAATTTAGTCCTAAAATAGATTTCGAGCAAAATTACACTGTAACTCTCTTGTGCTTTCAAATGTCTCTATCTATGTGTATTTAAATGTTTATAAGTCATACATGAGAAATCAAAGGAAGCCAATTCCACGCTTATTCAATTGTTGACTATTCACTCACTCGCCGTAGTTTATCCGCATTAGTACGGAGATACATAAGAAATATCAATCAGTCTTTAAAATCTTTTAAATGTAAATTTCCTAAAGCCTCTCTGAATTTCTCCAGTTTTTTCTACTATTTATTACAAAATAAAAACGAATGGCACCTTATTATCCTGTCGAAATTTCAATGTGAAAATTCGTCCTGTATTTGGTCAAGGTTTAAAAGGCACAAATAAATTGCGTATGTGGTTGTCTCTGTCGAATTGAATGGTAAAATAATTATAACCTCCTTCCTTGAAAGAGAAATTCGACCCCAATGATTGCTCTTTTGGGGCATTACGTATAGGAATTATTACATGCTGTTTAATTTAAACCATATACATCAGCTTTCACGCCTATTCAATGGGATCTTATATGTATTTGCTAGGGAATAAAAATCTTCATTGTAAATAGAATGCAGTCATCCCAGTTCTACAAGATTCACCTTCTCAGTGACTTGTAATAACAAAGAATTCCTCGTGAGTCAGAATGTTCCGCTAATTAATTCTGTATTACATATTATTCTTGAGAGGATGCAAAAAACGGACTGGAAGGGAACTTCTCGGGAATGAAGATGAGCGTCATGAATGGAACGCCCTGTAGGAAGGGTTAAATGAAAAGTTTTGTATGTATGTGCACATGTAAGTGGATAGAACATCAATCAGTAATTTAAATACGTTAAATTAATTCAGTGGATGGTGGTAGGTGAGATTACGTGATTTCCATGACTTTCCGCAAGTAAGATACTACAATTCGCACAATTGAATACATTTTATGAACTTCAAGTTATAATGTTGCTACTTTCCAACAACCTGTATACAGCGTATACCAATGGAGTGGAAGACCTTGAATTTGTCATGCCATAAGTGTTGCTGTCAACTCACATGGATTTGTTATGGGAATTTAATTATTTTGTTTGTCTCTAACCTAAAACTCCTTGGTGGAAGTATTCCAGGAATAAATGGAAATCCCAGGTATTTAAGTATAACAATTTAATTAATAAGCCAGAATTGATATTCGCATTACTGCACTGACATAAAAATAAGGTTCACTTTCAAAATCGGCGGTGAAGGTCGAAAGAATAAAAAATACAACTAACTGGAAAAAAACTATCATGTGTAAATATATTTACCATGAAAATGTGTCTGGATCATGGGATGAATCTATAAAAAATGATGTTGCATATTTAAAAATTGTTTGAGTGATTCCAAAACAAAACGGTTTCTAGCTTTAGCTAGAAAGCTAGCTTAGCTTGGTATTTCTATTTAATAAAAGTTTTTCTGTTGCGAAGGCGGGACAACAAAAATTTTGAAATTAATTTCATTTCACTTTTACTAAAATTTTATGACTTCTCGTACTATTATTGAGACGGAAAATGATGTGTTCCTCATTAATTGAGACCTTTAAAATTATTTGATGCCGTTTTGTTGTGGAATCGCTCATTTATTTATTTTTCAAATGTATCTTAAAAATCTCATGTAATTTTCCAAAGCCTTGACAATGAACTGTCTGAAAAACAATAACCTATACGAATGAAATAATAGAAGGAACTTAGAACTGAAATATTTCCTTCCTTTCCTACATATAACCATATACACGCGAGAAAAACATTGAAAATAATATACCTATCATTAACTATATAGATGATTACTTTGTAAGTACATGAATGAATGGAGGAAATACAGAACTATGATGAGCCCCATTATAAATCACCCTTTTTAAATAATTAATTTTACATGTGAAGACTATATAACATTGAAAAAGCAAAACTATTAAGGAAATACAAAGGCTAACGACAACCTACCGCCAAAAGTTCTTGGTAAAAGAAAAAAATCAGTAAAATCTCATAAAATTATCCCTCTCGTCCTCTCTTTACCTCTCACATTTCGGCACTATGGCATATAAAAATACAACTATGAAAAAACTTGCGTGCATAGTCTTGAAAAGTTCCCTTGATCAATTCTCTCTACAACAATAATAATTATATTGTTGGAAGCTCATGCCTGCTTCGTGATATTACTAATCTTTACGATCTTCATTACTTTTTAAGACTGTTAAGCGCGCAATTATAATTTGTACAGGATTTTTACAACTTAAAGAAAATCTTCATTTGAAAACATATTTATGTGTTCTCGAGAAAGTCATTAACTTCAATTTAAAAATGCACTAAAATCTATCGAAAATTTTATGTCTTCAAAATTATAAATATTACGACCCTTTAATTTTTAAAACTCAGGTGGAATTAAAGATTGAAAAATAGAGGTTATTTTAACAAGACAATAGTAATAAGAATTGTGAGCTATTAAGTAACTTTCTGCTGATTCCCTTTTTGTATTTTTTAGTCAAAGCAATACGTTGATTACAAACAAAATTATTTTCCTGTCACCCCAGCCCAAGTCTTTATGATGCGAATGATTTATCCATAACATTCATACTTTCTTGAAATTATTTTTTCCTGAAGATCCATACCGTTTAATTTTTTTAAAACGTTGTAATTTTTATATTGAGATTTAGACTCAAGCCTTTCCTCCTAATATGAACATACTACGTATAAATCTGACTTTATAGAATAATGTTGTTAATGGAAAGGGTTTAATTATCTTTAAAATTTGAGGTTTAAAAAATTAAAAGGTAGAACATTATGCACAGAATAATTAAATGAAATTGTAGGTAGGGCTAGTAGATAACATGCGAACGGTTTTGTTTGTGTGTGAATGCAAATAATTATTGGAAAAGCAGATGTTATTTACCAGTTCTGCGCTTCTGGAAACTTGACTTTTGTGAAGATCTTCAGAAGTTTCATGGGGTTTGTTCCGAAAAGCACCGTTATCCAAATCATGACCCATGGCTTTGCCAGTCTCAACAGTGTACAAGGCGTGTTTGTGCTTCATTGTATTTGACTAGAACTGTGCAGTAACTGATGAGCAAAATATTTTAACAAACTATTGTCGTGTAAAATGGGGTAAGAAATAAGACTGGCTGGAATCAGATTTCCCACATGTCGCCAGTGCAATGGTTCAATTTTATTTGAAATTAAAGGGTATAGTGCATGTTATAAGAATTGGTTTATGGGGGAAAGTGTACGTATTTATGTTAGAGAATGCAGAGCGTGAATGAGTAAATGTATGATGATGAGGTCTTCAGAGTAAACAAATTACTTTGTATGTACGTTTCCTCATGTGCTTCACGTTCAGTTATGGTGTAGCAGAAGGTGTGGGATGTGTGACTAATATTTTCAAAGAAAGCCTTTACATAAATATTTTGATCAGATACATAGGACTGAAAGGAGTGGGTAGTGAAAATACAGGGGTAAAATATACATGCTCCGTTGTCAAAATCCATATTGATATTTTACAGGTAAGTACGTTTGAAGGAAAAGTTTTAAGGAAATTAAATATTATCACTTCTGATGAAAATGAAAAATAAAACTCCTAGTTTCGGTGAAGTTGGAAATAAAATACTGACGTTAATACATATACTTTGCCATTTTGCTATACGTAAGCATGCAAAGTAATACTGGATGCAAATTGAGATATTTGAAGACACTACCTGTGAAAATTTTCGTTATTATTACTGTTTCTGGGCTTTGTCATGTTTGCCCCTGATTAGGAGGAAACTAAATTTTGGTTCAAGTTTAATTTAAAAAATATGAACAATTTTTTATTTGGTAACATTTTCTCACCTGCAAATGCAGGCAGTTAATAGATTTAAACACAATTGTTTCCACCCAATTACTTTTCTCAATTTTGCTCAATATGAAATTGTTTCGTTTGATGCTTCCTTAAACTCTAACATTATTCTCCTTGTTTTTGTTTTGCAGGAGTGTTGTTAAAAAAATTTTGTTTCATAAAAATTTTGTTCCAACTTCATCCAAAAAATATAAAATCATTGCTCATTGCTTGAAACTACAGGTTTAAAAAAGATTAAATAGACTTAAATTTGACAATTTTGTTTATGCGACCTTTTATCCAAGTTTATTGTAAGCATCATCCATAAAGAGTAGTAAGAATTTCTACCTAGATCGCTGCAAACTTTTGAAATGGTGGAAACGTCCGACTTTTTTTCAAAATGGGTAAAAAATTGACAGCAGTTGATTGCAGTATTTTATGGAATCTGCAGTATTTTAATGGAAGCTGTAGTATTTAATTGGAAGCTGCAGTATTTAAATGGAAGCTGCAGTATTTAATTGGAAGCTGCAGTATTTAAATGGAAGATGCAGTATTTAAATGGATCAAATTCGTAACTAACTGAAACGCACAAAAATGAAGAGTGCACTCTGCATTCTTCATTCAGCTGCAACAACTACGACTTGACTCTCGTTCTTTCATATCTTCATCGTTAAGTTTTTTATTTTGATAAATCAGCTTCTTATTCACACCTCGAAGCATTTGAACGGCAAGTATTTGTTCGAATTTGAGAATATCTGTTTTATGCTCCTATGAGTGTACTGACATCAGTCGCGAAGCTAGTTATTGACGATACTTGTGGCGTTAATAATGACAAACAAGATTCAGTGACCAAATCTCGAGGGAAGAAAAATACACAAACATAGCGACCGGGCAAATTACCAACACCTCCCAGAAGGTCATTCTGTTAATTTGGGCAAAGTTCCAATTCCCCATCCTGAATTCGATAATAATAATTATTATTGTTAACTCCTCACTTTGGAATTAATAATAAAATGGTATCGACCCTAACCCAGCCAAATGCCAGGAATAACTTTTCGCTACGAAGGACCAGTTTCCCAAATGGAAACAAAATATTTCTCTAATTCTCCCCAATATCCCGAGCACAATTAGGAGCCTTTGCTCCCCCAGATGTGAACTATAAACTCGAGTTACACAGGAAAATTAGAAGAACAAAGTAAAATGAGAATTTTAATGAAGTTAGTACGATAGGTGTTGTGTCGTTCACATCCAAACAGATTCTAAAGGTTGTTCATAACAACCTTTCCCAATAATAACATTAATCGCTATTTCTTAACATTATGATACAATTTATCCAATCCTTTCATTCATTTATTAGTCTTATTAATAAGCTGGGAGTAAATAGCAATAACAATAATCTCATACAAGTACTTATAAGTATGTCATCTTATGTTTAAACCATATAGCTAAACACTGCGCATAAAAATTCTTGACTTTCTTGACCACCGGAAAGTACCATTTCAGAATGGCTCCCAAGCTCCTCCATTTCGCATACAAACCCCAAAATGACTTCATAGGGTTGAAGAGGACCCTTTTTCAGGGGTAGTTGACCGAGAAACATTTTATCATTCACGTCCCAACATGTCCAAATATGAGGTCAAACATGAGTCCAAAACGAATGCTAAGGGTGGGCAACACTGGATTCTCTCCTCGGCCCCAACTTTAACATGCAAATGCATATCTCAAGATTAGAAAAGCACAACTTTGTGCATGGGTCAATTGTAGCGGAAAACTCAGGAAAAGTACACTAAACGGTCAGAAACGCTACTGAAAAGTGTAGCGGAAAAAAGCAGAAGCGAGTATGTGAATACTGCCTCTGGAGCCGTTGTGCTTTCAGGCATATCGCCGTGTGCTTGGCAGAAGCACAACTCCTTGTGATGATTCCTGGTGCCTTTGCCGAAGCCTTCACACGGTGCACTTGCAGGTATGCCTGTATTAGGTACACATGGAGGTATGCTTAATAATGCTATACTAAATGGTGGGTTCGATTGTAGTAAATAATTGTAGCTTCCACATCCATTGAACAAATAATCGTTTATTTCGACCAAAAGAATTAATACAATGCATAATATTTATATAATTTAATTAATACTTCATGCAAACTTATTGCTTAAAAATTACGACTAATTACAAGTTTGAGGCTAGAAATTATATAACAATTGCTAATTTATACAATCAACAAGTGGGGCGACCCGTTCGTCGAACGGGAATAGTTAATATTAGCTCTTGTTTCAGAGGAACCTCTTCAGGCAAC
>JAQFXU010005827.1:0-11076 GCA_034693705.1 Spatulosminthurus flaviceps | reverse complement strand
TTTTGGAGATCACCTTCAGATCGGAACAGGTTGTTTACGAGTACCTAAAAATTACACAATATGGATTCAGAGAATTTATTGATGTCACATTTTCTCTCTCACCTCAATGCATCGACCCTTATGATCTTATCATTAACGTACATATTACATTATTCATAAATATTAAATTATGGCAAATGCCCTTAAACACGCATACACACACGTGTAAGCGTTGAGCACGTCAGTTTCACCTACAACTCATTATAGCTTGCCTTGTACAAATGCACGTCATTATACTTTCAGAATTTATTTGTCTATGCTTTGGGCTCTCTTGAAAATCCTTATTAATTTTTGGAGAAGTTCCACCCAAAATTTATGGGTACTTTCGCTTATAGAGAGAGAACCGACAGGAGAGCAAAGTCTTCAACTTGACATTGGTCACAGAGCAATTGAAGGCTAACAATAAATGCATAAGTACCGTCTGTAAAGTTTTAGTATGTAGTTAAGTGTATGATTCATATACGATCAGAACTCTTTTACTTCTATTATTTCTTCCTGTACATTTCTTAAGCATTGGCTCTCACTAGGAAGTAAGTACTTCCCCTGCATCTCCTACATAATCACAGGAAATAAGCATTAAGCATACTTAGGATTAAGTTCATGTTAAATTGTCATATCACCGCTGGAGATCTCCCATAGCATAAAGAATGACAATCAAAAAGAGAAAATTAATTGCAATACAAGTTTTTATGCTGAATGCTCTTTTACCTTCTTCTCTTTTAATCAATGAATTTTTCTTCTCTGCTAATCGCAGGCTGCACCTAACCAACATTCCTGAGGTTAACTTTCAGGTATCTATGTAATTGACTTATTGTTAGTACAGACCAAATGGAAACCCTGATCATGGGTATGTCTCCATTGTTTGTTCTTATATTTTCAAATTAGTCACCCCAAAAAGTTGGGATTTTAATTTGTTTCCAATGATGGATGAACTGCTGTGTTGATTTGTGACCTTATTTTTAAGGTGAAATGGATTTAATTAAAAGTACCTGTAGGGAAGCAAATTATATGAAGGTATGTATTGAGGAATAAAATATATTAAAATGTATTTCCCTGGTATTTTAAATAGGTAAAGTACATGGGAAAAACCGGGGTGCCACAGTAGGCAAGTAGGAAAAGCATTAACACGTGCATAAAATTCATTGCACCTTTACAAGTACTGACCTTAACAATAAATAATAAAGAGTATGTATGTACTTGGAAAATTCAGAAAGACTATAGGAAGAGCATGTTGAGCTCTTCAATTTTATGCACCCACTATGCCAAAGAAATTAGCCCTTTTAATTTTCTGAGTTTTTCTTCCCAGTGTTTCCAAAGAGTATACTCAAATCGCTTGGGATAGTTCATGAAATAAATGTACCTTCGATTCCTAGAAGAAATCGCAAATGCTATGGTATATACATGATTTGAAACTATAAAACCAGTAAAACATTCATTTGTTTGGCTGATATTATACTCTACAAAATTTTAGTTAGCAAGCCAAGAAAAATAAATAGTGCAAAAATTCATTAATAATTATTGTAAAGATTAAATTAAGATTTCAAAACGCCTGATGTTTGACTGTACTATTCCCGTGTGTTAAAAATGAAGAGGCACGTGTAATAATAGTAATAATCAATAAATATTTGACGTGATAATTGAAGGATATTTTCCTTTTTTTTTTAAACCAACACGCGAAGCAGTAAAGTCAAAGATTTTCATTTATTACACATTTGCACAAAAACTAGAATAACAGGGGATGTAGCTATCATAATGTGCATAAATGTATTAGGCGAAAAAAACACTACTCGCAAGTTTTGGGTGTAGAATATGCAGTTTATTGTGGAAGGTTAGATTTAATGGGTAGGTTATTAATTTGCAGTATTGTTATAGTATAGATTTTCTTTCATGATTTACTTATTCATTTACCTGGATGAATTTAAGTGTGTGTGCAACAGAGGGTGGAGTTGAAAAAACTAAGAATTATTGTGCAGTAATAAAGGAATGAAGGAGTTTTTATGTAACAGCAAAGATTTTTTAAATCCTCGCAGGTAATTAACTATAAGATTCCGAAAAATTAGAGAGTTAATGAATAACACGTGTTTTAGTTACAGGTAGTAAAAATCAGAAAGCTATTCAGAATTATTTAGATGACGTACATTAAGTACAATAATACCACTTTTATTTAGTAAATAAAATGAGCACATTTTTGTAAAAAAAACTACATATTCAAGTTTAGAAAAATTATTGTAAAATACAACAACGTCGGTACAAATAATGTGAACAAAAAAATTCTAAGGTTTGAACAAAATGTAATTTGAATATAGTATTTTTAACGCAATGACAGCTTGACTTTTACTCCATTCATTGGGATCAAGACGGAATTGGGCATTGGAATAACCTTTTCTTTCGGATTCTCCATCTCAAAATGAAAATTACGAAACAAGTTTGCAAGAACTGTTTTCGCCTCTGCCAATGCAAATTTTTGGCCTGGAAATTGAAATAACACAAATATTGCAAACACATTCCTCTCTAAATAAAATATAAATTGATAGTTCAAAGTATGTATGTTACCCATGCAGTTTCGGGGACCACCAGAAAACGGGATGAATGCGTACGAATGTCGTCCAGCTGAATTTTCAGCTAAAAATCTTGAAGGTCTGAACTCTTCAGGTTCGGAGAAAAAGTCCGGATGCCGGTGGGTCAGCCAAGGGACAAACAGCACGTCTGTCCCTTTAGGAATTGTGGTTTGAGTATCTGGAAAAAACGAATAATTAGTAAAAAAAAAAAAAAAAACGTCAACAAAATGTTAGGCAATATTTAAACTAAAATCTTCCAAAACTCTGCATGAAATTACTACCTAATTCAAAGTCTTTTTCTATCTTCCGGGCAAAGTAAGCGACAGAAGGGTATAATCTCAGTGCTTCCTTGATGCAACACTCTAAATATTTTAATTGTGACAAATCCGATGGACCAATATTTTTTGTCCGGTCACCTCCCAATACAAAATCCAACTCACGATGTACTTTTGCCTACAACAAAAACAACACTGTTTTCACGATTGTCTCCGTTTTATAACTAATTATTTTATATTTTAGCTTCCATTTTCTTCTCACCTGCTCCTCAGGATTTGAAGCTAGTAAATACGTGGTCCAGGTCATATTGGCGGCTGTTGTGTCATGTCCCTGAGCATAAAATATAACATGATAATAATATTTTTAAGGACTTTCTAACTTTAAATCATTTTCCAAAAAATATTCTTCAAGACAAATACTTACAGCAAATATGAAAAAATTTGTTTCGTCTCGAATCTCTTTGTCTGAAAATCCGGGTTCTCCTTGTAGTTGTTTGTGGATGAGCAAATCCAAAAATGCAAGTTTACCTAAAAACAAAATTTTTACAAAATTTTCTGCATTTATATGGAATACATTATAGTAATCTAGTTCATAGAATGACGAAAACTCTGAGAGAGCTTACTTTTCCTTAACATACTGCTTTCATTATTGTCTGAAATACTCTCGTATGAGGCTTGCTCGGATAAAATAGCTGCCTTACGCTCCCTCACAATCTACACAAAAAAATTGTATACACTAATTTTAAATGTTTACAAAAACCCAGATCATCTGAGTTCAGGGTTAGAACTCAAAACTGCATTGGAGTATAGGTGGGGTAATGCATTAACATTGTTCTTTAATTATTATTGTTACCTTGTCAACAAAATCCTGCATAATTTCTCTTGTGACTTTTTCCTTTTTATGCAACGGAGAAATCTTCCAGACTGAATCCATCCACAACCATGGGGATATCGCACGTTCAAAGAGAATATTTTGTTCCCTGCGAATACAACATACTTTTAAGTAACTTGAAAAAGGTTTATCCTTCAATATTTTAATAAATAAAAGTGTAGACAATTTTCACAATCTACTCTTAATAACAAAAATTCGCACTGATGATTTGCCACAGCGTATTCATTGTCCAAGTCAGTTAGGCTGTTTACACTCGTTCCCATGGAAGATTCTACAAGAAAATTAACAATTGAATTTCTTTTTTTCTCACCTGAAAATGACTTTGAGTTCAGTCATAAAATTCCTTGAATAAAATAAAAACCAACCACAAATAATATCCAAGGCACAAAGTGTCATAAAAGAGTGAATCTCCACAGTTTCTCCCTTGGCTTCCTTTTCTTTTAAAATGTCCACAAATATATTTGACACTTTATTGAAAACAGGATTGCAATTCTCCAATATACCGAAGTCAAATGCAGGCATGATCTTCCTCCTCTTTGCAAAATACTCTTTCCCTGAAATTCATAAAGTTCATAAAAAGAATATTTTTAAAAGGAACTTCTTAAATTAAAATCTAAAGAGGTGGTCACTAAAGACTAAAATGTACCCAATTTGTTGAACAAGCATCCTCCAAGCCAATCTGCAAAGAATCTTCCGTACAGCCAAGGCTTATCCGTCGTTTTATCCTTACTCGACAGAACTTTCTGTAGCATTAACCAACATAATTACAATTTCAATCGATGTAAGTTAATTTTATAAAGTTAGCCATAATTTTAATTTGCTCAGTACCCCAACGTCATCTGGGTGTGTGAGCCACATAAATTGGAAAGGTCCAGCGACAAGAGACATCCGATCTCCATACTTTTTATGGTGCTCCTTCGCTGCTGGCAATAAATCTAGTGGAAATCAAGAAGAATCAAAGAAATATATCAAATACATAATCGGAGAAATAAATTTCAATTATTATGTATTATTTTGAGAACACCATTAATTACACTTTACCTTTAGGGTACTTTGGAAGGGCCAAAAATTGACCAATAATAGGAAGAATCTTCCGTCCCGGAAGACCTCGGAGAAACTTCATTTTTCGTGAATCCGCCAATAAATAGTAAAAGAGCAGCGACAGAACGGCAAGAACCATTGTTTCATTAACGAATGACATTTTTCTTCACAACATTAAGTCCAAAATGACGAAAATTTTGTAACAAATTCAATGGAAATTATGCCTACAGTTAAACACTCCTAAGAATACAACACGTTGTAACTGCTTCAAGCTCACTTTAACGCATATGATTAAAATAAGAACATTGCATCAAGTTTATATACTTCCTTGATTTACGTTGGTGATTCATTTCCAAGAATCTTCATTCTTCATACCCGAACCTAACTTAACAATGACAGGGTTACAGGTTAATCTGAGACACAACAATCTTCTTTCGTATGAATGAATATATAGATATATCAACTACTGCGGAACATATAAACATATTCCGTAAGATTTCAACAGGAACCGCATAATAAAAATATCAGTGTGAGTGTGAAATTAAACCCGTTCATTACGTGAAAAGAAGTAGCAGTATCTAACGATGATACATATAAAGCAGAGCATATTCTTGCGTGTCATAAATTTTTGTAACAAAAAGTTGCTTTGGGTTCTGTTTCTTAATTATTTCGACACTGCCCATTATGTGTTCCCGAATAAAATATTTCAAGCTTAACCACTGCTATGTAATTAGGTTTTAAAGGTGCCCGCATATACATTGCATTTGTAAAGAAGATGTTACTTTTACGGCATGGAAATACAGAATTAAACTGTATGAGAAAAACGTTGCAATAAGCTTGAATGGACCAGGAAGGTATTTGGAAGGTCTACACATACATACTCAGTCAAATCCTACTTCAATCCTTTGCGTTGCTGAATTCCACTAGAGTCACTTGTAAATATTGTAAGCATAAAAAGTAAATTACTGCGTTTATACAAGAATCTTCCCATTTCTTTTCTTCAGACAAGTTTCATATAATAATTCCCCTATGAGTTTCTATCACGGTTAGTTAAATGGAAGTAATGGAACAGGCTTATCAAAGGTTCATATACATACGTAAACTTGCTCACCTAGACAGGCAACAACAGCTGTAAATACTACGAACTTACGTTGAGTCAAGTGTGTAAACTTTTTGCAAAATATAATATTCATGGACAGCGCTCACCTTTGGCCCACAACAAATTGACGTCACATATTTTCGGAGTAAAAGTTGAATTGTCAGTCAACAATGGTAATACCCATTACCCATGTGCCAAACAGTTGCGTTGTGGATTCATTGAATTTAAGCCGTCACTCTACTTCGCAGAAGCATTTCGCTTCTGATGACGAAATTATTTTTAAATTCATTTTTTAAGTCCTTATTATGTTGTTTTATAGAAGAATTTCTTCGAAAAACCAGGAACCGTGGGATAAAACATGGAGTCATTACAATTTATTGTTTGCTGAGAGACTCATTGTTGTTTTCTGCAAAGATTAGCCAATATGTTGTTGTTGTTTTTGGTAATACATACTGTCTAAAATATTTTAAAATAATAAAATGCAATATAATCATTTGTTACTTTTATCAACTTTTTTCATTGAAGCAAAGGGCATTCGTCTTGCGCCATCGGAGGAATTTTTTAAGATGTTATTATTGTAGCTACGGGTTTATGGGTATTTTAAGTTTGTAAATAAATAAATTTCATAATTAATACTTGTTTGAGTTTTTCGTGAGTACATACTGAGTGTGAGCTAAAGAATAAGCTAACAATACTGCAGTATGGTACATGAAGAAATGATACAGTATTACGAATGAATTATTATAAAGGCCTGCGAAATGTGTACATTACACGGGCCTTGTTACATACGAGTGAAAGCTGTACTTAACTGAAACGTGTACAAGTATTTTAGTGGAAATTCTTTATCATTTTTAAGTATACAAAGATGTCAGTACCTTCAAAGTTACGATTTTTTACTCTAGCAACGTTTACGCTTATTTACATGCATTAGATTATATCATCACTAAAATATTGAAAACACAACAAAAAGTTAATAAGGAAACAAATAATTGCAGAAGCTATTATGTCCAGTGCACCTAGAACGTAATAGTTGTTACAGTTACAAATTTATGTAGTCAATGTGTGCCTCGTCCAATATATCACAGAAAAAGCTTCTCAATCTCTTCAAAATGAAAAAACTCGCCGGCAGTAGGATTGAATGATGCACTTTCCCACCGAATATTGATTCCGATCGAATGCAACAAATGGTACAGCAGTTTTTTGTCGTAGTCGCTTTGGAGCACAACGGGAAAGTCAGAAGGAATATTACCACCGTTCCACCATTGTTTCTTGTCATTGTCGAAGCAGACGTCCTGAAACACAAAAACTAGATTTGCTTCAACCAGCCTTGATTGTAACGGTGCTGTGTGGAAAACCAAACTGTTTTCGTAAACCTGTCCATAGTCTATCACTTCCACATCACCAGATTCCGGGTGGGGTTTCCATGCCAAGTAAACAGACCGCAAGTTAAATTGTAAGAATGAAATGAAAATTTGATTGAGCTTAGAAGTCCATTTGCAGTTTCTCAAACAATTTGAGCCAACATCTAAATGAGCTCGTCTGCAAAATAAGGGGATGCACCAGAAGTATTCGGGCAGATTCCTCACGTTCTTCAGCGGAACATTAATTCGGCTGCCCACGTCTATCAGAATTACCTGCAAATTCATAAAGTATATTTGTCACTCAATTAGCTGAACATACTTGGATACCCAATGGTACGAGATTTGAACCCAGAATACCTTGCATATAGAGCCAATGACATTAGTAACATACGCACGATGCCAATTTGGTATTAACTCGTCACTATAAACAAGTGCTGCGACCAGTGAGCCTTTACAGTCATTTTCGACAACCGAACTGTCCTTAACTAATTCCCCAATGTCTACCATCATCTCCTCTAGCTCCTTTACTTTATTTGCCATTTGAATGTAAAAAACTCCAGGTCCATCCGCATGAGATATTCGCACTGCACCAAGATAATCTCCGAAGATGGTTGTCAATGGTCCTACGCTAGTAACAATGTCCGCAGTTACTATATAGTCAATGTAGATCAAAAAATTAGCAGTGTAAGAGACAAGTACCAGGAATACGAAATGTATGAAATTCTACAGTGAATTACCTGGGTTGTATCCGACACGTTTCAAATACCGAAAAGTGGGCTCCAATGTTGGAAAACATGATCTTTTGTTCTGCCAGTACTTGCAGTCGATCTTGCACGAATCCTCCAAGCAACATGAAATCCCGCCTCGTTTCCCCTTTTGCTCATACAGTGGTTGCACCTCAGCATGGCCTTTAAAAATTGCTTGGTCCCTTAAATATGTCGATTCTACCTGAGAGGGCTGAATAATATCAGAGAACCTATGGTTTGGTCGACGAGTTTCAGTGGAAAAATGTAGAATCGCTGTAAATTCCGATGATTCCTTTGCTGTTACTTGTTCCACCATTTTTTGCCGATCGTAGACAGGAATACCTTCGTAGCACAGGAACGCCAGGTGGTTATTGCCCGTTCTAAACAGCAATTTTCTCTCGATTAGTATCTGGAACTACAAGTGACTGAAAGCAGCGATGCAAAGCATCATAGTATTGAATTTTGCGAGGTACTTACAAAAATTCACTAGGTCTAACTACACTCATAGAAGTCAGGCGGGCCTGAATAGAATTACCAGAACGGAAGCTAGTGTCGATCAAAAGCATCCCGTACGATATCTTATTGTGAGCACATTCATTCGTCTCTTTTTGCTCTACCGGTATTCCACGGAAATTCGAACCTATATATTTATACAAAAATATTCCGATAATTCCGACCAACTAAAATCACTGTTCGTCACTGTTCAAATACATGTTAGTTAAAAACCGCAAGTATAAACCGAGAAAAAAATATATATATATACACATACAAGATTCTGAAATATTCCGCAGAGCTGCAATAGCACTTTCATTCCAACAGATTTCTTCTTCCATGGGCTGGATATGTACAAGATGAGCCTTTACGGCCAGACATGGCCAACGGGTAAATTCAGGTTTTATCTCCATCATGTCGTTTTCGCTCACAAGCAAATGATCTCCTACATCAACCCGAAAAACATAGCTTTTCCCGGGTGGAGCATCGACTCTGCAAACCACGACCCGGTAGTAAATATTCGTACACATATCCAACCAAACATACGGTCTATTGACGTATAATCGCTGGGTTCGCTACAAAATACAAAAAAGAAAATAAATCATAATTGTTGATTCAAATCATCATTTTAAAATCGAATACTTTGTCCGTTATACACAGTGTCGTAAAATGACACCTTAATATTTTCTTACAATTTTGAAAGGATCCAGTTCTCTGCAGCCACTGTTAGAATAAAAGTCTTGAAGCTTGGAATTATTTAAACTAGAATCAGCTACATCAGTCTTATTGGCGATTTTAACATAAACCAAACTTGGATTTATCACATGGCTGATTTTATAAAATAATGGACTTGCAGGGAGTGATTTACTTGCTATGGTTACCCCAGGAGGCACTGCTTGCTAAGTATGATTTGAAAAAATTTGACCAGTTTGTAGATAACGTAAAATAGCTGAGTCATGTCTCTCCAACTATGAACACACAATAAATACGATTTGCGTACTTACCGTGTTTAAAACCTCCTCCGGCAATGGCATTTCCAAATTATAGTCCATTTGAATGCCTTGAGCCAAACTATTTCTCACAAATATATTAATACTGTTGCTCTCCATCCGAGAACCAGGTAGGATTTTCGGAATGATCTGTTGGAATTGGAGATATACCAATGCTTTGCCAACTCCTGGAGTAAAATCGTAATCAAGTCCAATAAAGTTATCAATACGACACTGAACGACTGAATTCTTCCTCATCTTAGTAAGGAACTTGACCTGTGTACTTCCATACTTTAGAGCAGCTTCATCGCTCACATTTGGAATATCTGCTAACTTTGCTCTGAAACACATCGGAGGTGTGCTAACTAATTCCCGAGGAAGAAGCCGTAGTCTAAAAGTCAGACAAATCCATAGACGTAAGGAAAGTATCATCATCATGACAGAAAAACATAATAAAATAGCTCATCAGTACTACAATACTGCTAAAATCCAAAATAATTTCATAATAATTTCTTAATCAGTACTTTCCTTACTGGCTTTTATCATGAGATTCTATATTCCCTTGATCCACATAATACACCAACAAACGATTCTTGTCGATATCTTTCACAAAACCCCGGTACCAACAATCGTCGATCCATTTAGCTGCAACGTACGTCCCAATTTGAAACCCCGATATTTCATCTTCTTTATTCACATCCTCCAATACATTCTTCCTACAATGATAAGTCAACCAATCCCGAACAAGCTTTGATCTCGGTTCTTGATCGTGCCATTGTAGATGGAAATCAACGAAACTAACACCATAAGTGAACTTTGCGGGCTTATGTCCATCTAATTTCGAAACAGGCAGGACATCGTTTTCCGAATATTGCAATAACTTCTGCAGATGTTCCCTAGAAATCAAGCTCCAGTTCTGCATCGAATCACATTTCTTCGAAGCAACTATCAGATGGCGCAAATACTGAGGTGACCTTCGTTCCCCATCCGTGAGAATCGGTTCCCGCACATCATCCAGCTGAACTGGCGTTTTAGCGTTTTCACCCATGGCTTTCCAGAATTGCGGGTCAGGTTTTTTCAACTTGGTCGGAGTTTCCCCGTATCCGTGAAAAAACAAGTCCATGGTGATGATAAGAAGAATGGCTCTATTATCTAGTAATACGCAATACTTATTCTTATTCAAATGAAATTCAATGAGCTATTGATTGTAATTATCATATTAACAATCCAAGAGTTTTTTAGTAAACAGTTTTAATTTCAACGAATGCTCTACTCTACATTGTTGATTGTTCAAGTTTTTACGCACCTTCGCACTTACGTACGTACACACAAGTATGCAAAAACGCTAACGATTTTTAACTTTCACACTTAAACACGCTTGTGATTTGACTTTTTACATCATTCACCTTCGGTAGAGTTAACTTGTGCCAAAATCGCGTAGCTACAATAATCACAAATTGAATCATTCCGCTGAACTAATATAATTACTCAAACTCAACTTAATTCTAGTTGCTACCGCCCCCTTGAAGTCGATTCGGAATTTATTTGACATTTTATTTTCAAATCACTGTTGACCGAGTTTTG
>JAQFXU010005826.1:0-11079 GCA_034693705.1 Spatulosminthurus flaviceps | reverse complement strand
CGTCCCGTCATCCCGTGTTTTACTGACTTGTCCCGTCATCCCGTCGTCCCGTCATCCCGTGTTTTACTGAGACCCTTTTAAAATGGCATTTTACAAGATCAATTCAAATCACTTACCTTATTTCAATTCCTTTTTGCGATCCAGTTTCCAGCATCAACAGTGATTTACACCTTACAACGAGTTTGGAAAATTGTTATAATAATATTTCAATTACAATCAGACGCAAGCAGACGAATTAAGCTTTAACTTTACAGTGCAGTGTTTAACTTCACATTTAGTCCAGCAGGCATAGGCATGAGGACAACAGTTCACTCACCAGTAATATTTTTTCTCCTCCTGGTTATGACGTTTGCCCTTTCACTCTCGCTTCTCCTCTGCTAAACTCCATTTGTTTTCTTTCATACAGAGAGCATTCATATTTTCATTGACATGCATATATTATGGCTTATAACAGGAAGCTACAGCTCTATACCTAAGGGAGAGGCAACTATTTTTCTACATTCTTCATCCGCCGAAGCCGACAGCAATAATAACAATTATAATAATTGAAAAATTATTTACATTCCATTTATTTTTAGATAAAGAGCAGGCCCTGTACTTTTAGCAACCAGAATGAAGAGGATAAGGAAAAGTATGCAAAATAGACGATGGGTTGCTGAAAGGAAGGTAAAACTGCATGTGTATATACAAAAGTATTTATTTTTATGTACTATAATAATATTTTGTTACTATATTGCAACCATAAGTTGACTGAATTTTTTGTTTACAATTTCCTACACTCAAATTGAAGATCAAGAGAAATATTTCAGGTTTATTTCTATACAAGCGTCGAAGTCGAAAGGAAAACGTGAAAGGCCAATTCAGTCTGTGTGTGTGTGTACACTTACAATTTACAAAACATTCGCCCGTGCAGTTGATATGAACTTATCAATGTACAACTAATTGTAAGTCTGATGCTTTTAATTGGCAATCCTAGCTCATAGTTTCTTTTTGTAATTAAGTACGTGAAGCTGTTTTGGTCATTTTGTAGATAAATGGGGAATTATTAAGGAATAAAACGGAAAATAGATACAATTTTTGCTGCCATTTAAATGTATAAGCATTGTCAGTTAATCAACAAAACTGCATTTCAGTCTTGTTTTCTGCCAATCTGCAGTTAATTGGATTTGCATTTTTAGAATGTACCCAACTTATAGCAACGTATTTACACGGCAACTACGTCCCGCTACATTGAGGACATTTATGAAACTCTTCATGGTAGGTGCTACTTATTCAATCTAAAATACTGCGTGGCGTTGAAAGTTATCAGGGAAATAGTACATATTTTTGGAATTGAAAGAACTGCATGAGGATTCCTCACTCGTCTAGAATGTAGATTATTATGAGAGGATGAGATGAAATTGTCAAAGGCCTTAAAAATTCTTTGTTCGTTATAGACAATGGTTGGGTAAACTTGTAAACGGGGTTTGTTTTTTTCTGATAATACACGTAAATAATAATAATAATAACGTTAAATTCAACATTTGGGTTACTAAATCCAAGGAGGATTTCTCTTCCGCATCCACTACATATGAAAAATCTTGCCAATACTTTACAATACAATTTACAACATTACAACGTTACAAGTATATGATTGGGACTTTAACTATACTCACTGTTTGTCCAAAGCATTGAAGACTGAAAGTGAGCTTCAGCTTTTATGCAATAGTGCATGGACAAACATACGTGTTAATGTTGCATGAGCAAAAATATACATTTTTGTACATACAACTTTTATGAGTGTTGAAAATATTTATCATTTGGCAATGAGCAGTCCTGCAAACAACACAAGCAATGATAGAAGGGAAGGGGATTCAAAATAGCCTTTATTTACTATGATTTACGCTACTACTACAAAGTTTATATTGCAAGAGATTTCATTGAGCATGTCAAGGTTTGAAAATTAATTCCAACTGGGTGCTTTTTTATTACCCTATACAGGTATAGTAGATACTATATTTTATCATACTAACATTCCCGATAAACTAATCTGTTAATTTCTCACCTCCCTTGTATAAGTTGTACCTATCCCTATTGCATAGGCAGGCAACTCAAGCAGACAGATCTAAAATAGTATATGCTTGTATGTATTTTACCTTGTAGTAAATTGATGATAAAAAATATGCTGCGTATCAAAGCATTAATTTTGAACCAACTCTGCTTTTTCCATCTATTCTGGTGCTTAACCGTGTAAAAGTGAGTTTTCATAAAAATAGGGCTCGAATCCAAAGTGAAATGAACTTTCTTGTAGTAAAATTCTTCTGCGTAGTTTTTAATAATAAAATAATTAAAATTTGAACCCATTTACTTTAAAATACCCAAGTTTTATGAGCAACATGATGGAAGTAGTTCTTCCCCCTACAGATTGTGTCTTGGACCACATAACTTGTCTGCTCTGTCGAAAAATCCCGAATGATTCTTCATCCTCGATTTATTTGTGTACGAATAATCATTTATTTTGTCTCACTTGCTATTCCAGTGGAAGTTTCAAAGGGAAAAAATGTCGGATGACGGGATGCCAGGAACAAGTGAAGAAGAGCATGGACCCCATTTTACATGATATTTATTTAAATTGCTTCTTCAACTGTGGCTACACTCGTTGTCCTGAAGTGATTTTGGGCGGGGATTTGAAAAATCATCAGAATTTGTGCCATTACAGGTTTCAAAAAACATAATTTCTTATACTGTTTTTGTAATTTTAAATTATTGGTTTTGAAGGTTAAATGAAATGTTGTTGTTGATATTTCAGACCCATTGAATGTCCATCTTGCAAATCCTCCATTCAATTTGAGAATTACATCCGACATCTGGACAACGATCATAGGGTGAATACGAATGGTTACTACGCATTGGATGATTCCATTCAGGACGTTAACATTAACTTTCCCTGCTTTGATACTTATGGTAATTTGATTTTAAATAAACAAAGTTTCTGGGAAAATCTAACTCAAGATTTACTGCCATTTTTTTATTATTGTAATTATTAAAGGTACTTCCGTAACTCACTACCACAAATTTCAGGGAGAGCATTTCTTCACCCATGTGATTATCAAGTCTAAGGACGTCCACGTCTGGATTCAGTACTATGGGGACCATGGGAAAGAGAGAGATTTTATTTCAAGGATATGCTTACAAAATAATTGTGTAATTTTAATTTCCTTTTTCCAAATCTCAGTACCATTTTACATATAGTACATACCCTGTGAGAAAATGTTGTGATGAAAAAAAACTAATTATTATTATATTATTGTTTAAAATAATAATTTAGGGTCACAAGACCGAAGTAACCGTCCCCATCAATCCTATCCATTACACGTACAAGACTGTACTCAAAGTGATGACCTACGCTCACTTTTCTAAGGACCTTCTCAAATGCTACCTGATGGATCCAAATAATAATACTAATGGGAACCTCCTAGCTCTTCGCAAGGACTACAATGAATCTTTAGCTGGAGTCATTTCCCTTCGAATTAACTTCTGTCCAAATTACGTGGAGATCTTCAATCGGAATTTTCATTTTGAGCAGCAGAAAAATGGGGTACATTCTGATTGTTGAAGTTCAACTTTTAATTTATCTATGATAATAATAATGTGTCAATTATTAACATATTGTATTTTAGTTGCTCTCCTTGTAAACTATCATCAAGTTGATTTTATTCCGACATATATATGTCATTGTAATTTGCAATAATTATATTCGTAAAGGGGAGTATATAAAAAATATAAATAATTGCCAGAAAACCAGAAATGCAGCAAGTGTCAGAGCCTATTTGTGAGTGGCTACATGTATAATTTGCATTAAATTTATAACTTAATTAAACTATACGTATATTTGAATTTAATAGCATTGTTATCACTTTCAACTTTTACATTTAGTATTTATAGCTAAGGAAGTGTCTCACATCGTTACATCCATTGTGTAGTGTCAATTTCCTCCTTCAAAGACTTTGTAAATATTCTCCGTACGTTTTAGTTTAACTTTTAAACTTGACCTGCACCGCTTCATATTACATTTTCTTTATAGAATTCCCGTCATAACAATATTTACAGAATCACAGAATGTTTTTGTAAACTTTTGAATTTTTCCCGTTGTTAATCAATAGGAATTCCACTTTTGTAGATAAAAGTGTCCCAATCTCATCCAACTCTGCTTAGACAGTCTCGACAGTCTGTACCTACTGAAAAACGCCAATATTTATTGTATTTAGGTACGTTTTTACTATGCAGTTACAAATGGCTGGAATTGTGGAAAGCGGCCAGTAGCCGAAAGAAAGACAATATACATACACTTTTACTTTTGGGCTATAGTCCACAAGTACACAGACATGTAAATACTCAATATATCGTCGGCTAAAGTGCAAAAGGGGCTATAATTTTTGTAACGTTATGGGAAAAACAAAATTATAGCCCCTTTTGCACTTTACCCGACGATATGTAGTAGTAGAGCAAGACCTAAAACCCACTCATATATAATTACATACTCATTCCATTAAGCTCTACTATTCAAGTAAAGACCTATAGAGGTATTGGAATGTGTACCCCTGCCCCTGGAAGTTCTCTTGATGGCATTTATATGTACAAGTTAATTTGCAAAATTCAGAGCATCCGCTGCTCTTGTCCCACTTTATTTTATGCAATTATGAGTTCCTATATACTTATACATGTAAAATGAGTACATATATACATATAGATAAATAGGAGTTATCCTTATTGCTATGTACACGCTACATTTAAATATAGGGAGGTATAGGTAAATAAACGAAAGAGAAATCAGGTCATTTGTTCCGGGCTGGAAGCCTCCAAGTTTCATAAGTTTGACCATGTCACTGTCGTCCCTCTGCATGCATGCAGCTACTTAAATGCACGGTATGTGTATTTATACACACTCACAGTCCGAAGTAAATAACTATGTGCTTTATAATCTAATAGGAAAAATATCCTCTAATAAACAAAAAGAAACTTCCTCTGGAAAAACCAAGCCTCGAATAAACTTGAGAGGAAAAGGCCCGTTTAAATCATAACTCTCACACACCCAAGGAATATCATCATCATCCTTGATTTAGTGCTTGTATTTTTATGAACAAAGGAAATGTACAATAAATGAATAAAAGTGATGTAAAAATTATATAAGTACAAATTGAAGCTTGACCTTGTAATTTTAGTAATTGTCAAAAAATGACAATTTGTAATAAAAGCCCTGGCTTACAAACTATAAATTGTCTCTATAAATTGTCTGTTCTGTAATCTGTAATAGTCTAATATCAACGTTCTTGAGCTGGCAACACACCCATGGAACTTTTCTGGGGCTCTGGCTCATTAAATTTGAATAGAGACACAGGCCTAGTTTTTAACTATATACATATACAAAGAGCTTGATTACATATGAAGGTAATGGACCTGACCCAGTGAACTAAAAACAAAGTGAGTCATTCCTTCATTTTAATTCCTCGGTACTAGAGGACTGGAGAACATTGGCATTGTTACTTGAACGTTTGGTCCTGCCTGACTCACCTAAAGAATTGTTATAGCTACTCCTCGTCTCCTATTGTACAGGGATCAGGTGAAAGAACCGGAAAGAGAGTAACGGTCTAAAGGTAAGTGTTGCTTCCTCACTTGAATTGAATCACTGCTACTTTTTTATACTTGTATGTAATAATTGATAATACCGGTGAAATGAAGGCAATGCCCTTCAAAACAAAAAGGTCTGGAGTGGATATTGTCCACGGTGGAGTGACACGCGGAGTTCTGTAATAAAAGTGTAGGCAATGTTATAACGAGGAATTGCATAGGAAAGGAAAATCAATATGCAAAGGAACGTTTTGTACTGTTGGAAAAGCGTAGAGTTTGAGAGTGAGTGTAGTTATGTATAGAAGAGGGAAAAATAAAGGAATATGAGCCGAGAACATGCCATTTCTTTATTGACTATTTTTCAACTCTGGCCTTACTTTTAGTCTATCATTAAGCTTCTTGGATTCCAGCCTTGTTAGTCATTAGTGTTGGAAATTGCTGATTGTGAGGTTCTCTCGAATCTTATAGCTTATACGCTTGTGGTTTTTATTACAAGTTAAACTTTTCTACTTTAACGATTTGAAATTATCTGCCTAACGACTTGACGACTTGTCTATACAGATTACAGTTACTTTTGTATACAAATAATATTATTGAACTTGTGAGAATTTCACGTCTGGACTGAGATTTATTAGGCTGGGATTCATTATTGTAGTGACACAGATGTTTTTATTTTAGGAGAGAGGAAGCGCATTTTGATAAGTTTCTTGCACGGAGGTGATCAACTTTGTATGCATTTCCAGATAAGTTACTGCTGATCATTTGAAGAAGGAATAGTATTGGATTTGGAGGAAATGTATCACAGTACTATGTACTCGACGCGGGAGGTGATGGACTCCAATTATCATCCTGTTCTACACAGTAACAGGTGAGTATCTACGTTATTCCTAAATATTTACTTGTTTCTGCTTATCGTAATACCCAAGACTCGTATAAGAAAATGTTCAAATGGCGTCAAAGTTAAACATTTTTACTAATACAATTTCAAGTAATTACACACGTTGAAAAGTATACATTGCAATTTATATACTGTAACTATTTATTTCCTGGATTCTGGTAAATCCTGATGGTTTGGGTTTTTATTTTCGTATAAAAATCCATGTTTACAATGAGTCAAAATTCAAAGAATTTAACCTAAGAAATATGCCTACTTGCCTATGACCAAAATTATAAAGTATGATGCTGAATAAAATAGGCAGTTAGCGCAACCACTTACGTATCTCCCGTATAAAACTTATAGCACTTATGGAACGTATAAACCAAAATTTTACATGTAAAATTTTCTTCTATACGTTCTATAAGTGCTATAAGTTTTACACGGGAGATACGTAAAAAGTTGCGCTAACTGTCTAATGTAAGCTAATTGCAAGTTATTCCTTCCATTATAATAGACGTGCAGGAAATGTAGGTTGTTAATTGTATTTTTTAAACTATATTGAAAAGGATCAATCATGATAAAAAAATTAATTATTAAAATTAATTAAAAACAGAAAACAATTAAAGTTGGCTATGTTGAATAGAATCATTACCTAAGTACGATGGAATTTCAAAGCTGATAGGAGAAATGATAGAAAGCCGCCGCAATGTATGTGTATGTGGCGAAAGAAAGTCCACTGATTGTGAGGCTTAAGTATATAAAAAAGTCATGCGGGACTTTGTCTATGATATTTTTCTGCTCATGCATAATAATTGTAATTAATGCATTTGGGAATAAGTGTTTACACATAATGAAGATAAAAACAATCCTCAAATTCCGATGCGATGTAGATATTTTTTTGGAGACAGTTATAACTAATTTAATAAATTACAGCAATATCCCGTCCTTTATACTTTTATGTACAGTTGACAGTTATGGTGTGCACTTGCTCATTTTAACTTATGCATTCTAATGCTCTCCGATAGTACAGAAAGATAAATGCTCATAATTTCCGAAGTAATATCAAAGGGATACATTTGTAAATTGCATGTAATAATAATTATGTTAGGATGTACTTTTTATGTATCAATTTATGCTTTTTTACGTTTCTCTATAAAGCAATAATACGCTTACTAATTCTCTATGTAATACATGAGTTCCCGCAGTATATAATGCATAGGAACAAAAGCTCACAATTAAATATAGATTAATCAGAAACGTCACCTTTAAAAAAAGGATATTTGGCAACTTCAAAAGGAAACATATATTTTTATGACTGATTTGATCCAGCCTATATGTATGAACAGTGTTAAAATTAATAAATGTGTCAGCATATAACTTATAGATGCACTCTCTTGTTACAAGTTTGTACGTTGTAACATACGTCTGCATACAATTCTGATAAAAAAAACTAAACCAATCCTACTATTTCCATACGATTCCCGTTTAATGGTCACAATGTAATTATGTTTAGTATAGAGGAGCTCTACGATGTGGGAACATGAACAAGGAAGATTACATATAGATAACATAGTTAGTGATTATTGGGAATGAAATGCTAAAAATTCTTTTGTCCGTCTAGAAACTCTTTCATTCCAGTGATTCTCCCGGTACAGGTATCATCACTACGCAGTCGACACTGCTTCGGAAGGTCTCAAGGCTCTAAAGATCAAGGAAAATAAGAGAAAGATTATGGCAGGTGAACAAGACGTAGTTGTTTCTTCCAATACTTCCACGGACACGAAGACAGTGGAGAATGCAGATGTAAGTGCTTTATTAAAAAAAATTATGTACAAAAAAAGTATTATTCCTAAGGTAATTCTTCATTTGTGGGTTTTATAGGGAACCAAGACCACCACAATCACCACCACCATCGTAGACAAGTATGCGGATGGGCGAACCTCTACTAAAACCAAGGTTCAAACAATCACGGAAGGAATCAAGCCTGCTGGAGCAGATGGGAAGAATGTGACGACTTTCAAAGGCGATGATGACATCAAAGCACATCAAAAGAGCGCTGAGAGGGTAAGTCCTATATTAAATGTGCATAAAATATTGGGGATTTAATACGAAAAAAAATGTTGGGTTTTAAATGAAGAAAAGTCGTAGAGACATAAAATCCTGACGTTAAAAAATACATGTGAAGAGACAAAAATTAGGATTACTCAATTAAGGCAGGATGACCAATTTGTTCCAACTTGTCCTACAACAGCCATTGCCCAACAAGTTTGATACAAGATTGACAAGATCAGTTTGTATAGGTTACGTGTCATGTCAAGCATGACGAACTTGAAGAATTTAATCCGCATTTGACAAACAACTTGACATTCCTATAAAAATTAGACGCAGTGAAGCTAAATACTCAGTCTTTAAATTATTTCTAGAAATGATGTCACGATTAAAGTAAACGCAACAGAGTATGATTTTATTATCAAACCTTTGGGATTAATTTTTATCCCAAGGTGCCTATGTGTATAACATTGACATGTACATACGCAGTTTAGAGTATGTACATACAATGTCATGGAAATTATTAGCGAGTAAAATTTCGGTATATACTGATAGAGCATTGTAAAAATTAATACCCTCCAATGGGTGGAATGCTCATGATAGTTTTAATCTTCAAAGTAAATTACAACGGGTTGAGTGATTACATGGGGAACGCCGATTGTCCCTGTGTTTTAGAATTTATACCGGCTCCGGTAAAGACAATGACAAATTGGATTCGAGTGAGATCAGACTTTTTACTTTCTGTATTAGTCTCTCTCTCGTCTTATGTACATATACGATGTATACGATGTATATAGTAAATATATATGTAAATTAGCAAAATATATAGTGAATCTGCATAATTCACTATTTTATGATTTACCTATAAAGTTTGACGTTTACATCTCTTGCATGTTCAACGTCAATTGAGATTTGAGAGAATGAGCATTTTAATGTCGGCCTGTACCCTAAAACAGAAATGGAGAAACGTACATTTACAGCTATTGATTAAATATATTGTTGGTCATGTCAAAGTATATTATCGATCTGTAGCTCTTTGTCTCACTGACATTTTTTCTCTCTCTCTATGTTTATATTGGTGCAGTTGTTAACACGGTGTGTTTACACAAGCCAATCTATCTCGAGAGAGACGTGCTCCAAAAGTAAATATAATAGTGATAACCCTTTATAATTAAATCCCTATCAAAGCTTATGGAGTCAGAGGTCAGTGTGATAATAATTATTATACATTGACCAAGTATTTGTAACATGTGTGAAATTTGTTTATTTATTCAGGCTAAAGTTACGTCGTCCAAGGAATTTTTGAAGGATGCACTCAAGGCTCATAATAAATGCAGGGCGAAGCATGGTGTCAAGGATTTGGAATTGGATGATGACGTAAGTTAATAATTTTACTTGTTTTTCTATAAGTACAGCAATGTCTTTAAAATAAGAAAGTAACTAGACCTCCACCAGCCACAGATGTGGCTGGAAGTCGGGCCGTATATAGCAGATCTCTTTTTATAGTTATGCCAAGTAGCACAAGCCTGGGTGGATAAATTGGCTGAGACAGACAAAATGGCGCATAGCAACAATGGCTACGGGGAAAATGTCTTTTGGACAAGTGCACCAACTACGACAGGAACCTTGCCTGTGGACAGTTGGTATGCTGAAATCAAAGACTTTAACTTCAAGAAAATTGATCATCAGCCCGGGACTGGTATTTTTACATAGATCATAATAATAATTAATATAATTTACACATTAATTACGTATTGGTTGAGAAAATTGTTTTTATCGTATTTTCAAGGTCACTTCACCCAAGTGATATGGAAGGGCTCGAAGAAGCTCGGAATTGCCTATGCACAGGCTAAGAACGGTGGTGGCACTTACGTGGTGGCAAATTACGAGCCGGCTGGAAACTTCTTGGGCCAGTACCCAGAGAATGTGATGCCATTGAAGTAAATTACGTACCTAAGAAGGAGATGGCAGTTTATTATGATGCTTTATACATTATTACATAAGCGTTCAGCCATTCCAGTGTGTATTCTTGTCTAATCTGTGATTTGTTTGTAGCTGAAATGAAATATCCTTTCAAATTCGTACTCACGCATTTGAAGTACATATCTAATACTATACTTAACTTATATGTGAATAAAGTTTTAAATGTGATGTGAAACAGTTGGGAAGGTTATTTAATGGAAGTTATTAAGCATTGGGCGCGTTGTTAAAGTGCCAGACTTTCTAGACTTAGCCAGACTTTGTCTGTTACTTAAAGTTTAAGAACAGCACCCAAAATGTAATAATAATTAGTCTGGTGTTTAGGAGTACTTTAACAACACCGCTAGTCTAGATGGCTAATTAGACTACATTTAACAATACGGCGACAGTCAGTTTTAGCCTGTTTTTCGCATTAGTTTTGCGGGCTGCTCAGGAGGAGTCTAGTTTTACGCATCGCTAAAAAAAGCCGCTAGCCTAGAATAAGGCAGGCGCTGCCTTATTTGACGCAAGTTAGTTATTTTATTGCTAGTTTAGCAGCAGTGAAATTTCAGGCAGACTTTGACTGG
>JAQFXU010005825.1:0-11080 GCA_034693705.1 Spatulosminthurus flaviceps | reverse complement strand
ACGAATAAAGGCTTAAGATGGTTGACAACTCTGTAAGACCTAAGGGTATGTATCGGAGTATAAACCCACATTTATTTTTTGTTTTCTGAAAGATTTTGTATGTAACAATCACAGGGTCATTGTCTTTGGTATTTCTAATGTACACATGTGGATAATATCCAAGGAAATAATAACACTGGCACGTGAGTAGGCAAATACTTATGGTCAGATGGAATAATGAGATTATAAGGGGAAAAGCTTCCGAGAAGTGATTTTTCGAATTCGTGGATGCACGTAAGGTAAGAGGTGGGCAATGATCCTGCTTAAGGAACCAACCCTTAGGACCCTTCCCTGTCCTTGGCCTTTCCATTGTTAATCCACTGGACAGTGAAAGATTCACCAGGGGATGTAAACAAAGACGGAAGTATAAAAGGTGAGAGCATGTTTCAAAGTATTTTAAATCACTTCCTGATTGCATTACGACCAGTTCATTGGGAAGATCTGGGCTGTTGGAAATTTTTACATGAGCAGAGGGCGAGGATTCAGAATGAATTCCGTAAGTTATTTTTCCTTCCTCAGTTTGAGCTTCTCTGTAATTTTTTAAAATCTTTCAAAATATAATTTGTAATAGAATAGGGTTTTTTGAATTCCAGATTAGCCTGTTGTGGGTGTTTGTGGCAGGTGCGTTGGCGGACAACGGATTGGTATCAATTTATTTTGGAATTGATTCCCCACTAAAAGTTTCTTACGGTTCGCCTGCGTCTCCTCCTACTTACGACTCACCTTTCAGTTTTCCCGCTACGACCAGCACTCCTTTACGGAATGTTCCAAAGAACCACCAAATACTATTGAACGCTCCGTCGTATTTGTCATCTCCCTGGAATCCTGCTTTGACTCGGGCACATTCATTGAGTCCTTCTGCTTATCGCGGTAATCCTCCGTCGTATTCGCCAAAATCATTAAATCCATCAACGTTTGCACCTCCTCAAACAAATCCACCTTCATATACAACTATTTACATCCCTCCATCTTCACCTATTCCAAAGTACTTGTCCCCACCAATGTCTACCCCAACATACTTGCCTTCTCCAACGAAGGCTACTCCAACGTATATACATGCCTCCTTCAACCATGTCTACTCCAACCTATGCACGTCCTCCACTGAAGTCTACTCCTAGATACACGTCTACTCCAGCATATGTGCCTCCTCCACCCAAGTCTACTCCAGAATATGTGACTACTCCAGGGAGGTCTACTCCAACATACACGCCTCCTCCGCCCAAGTCTACTCCAGCATATGTGCCTCCTCCACCCAAGTCTAATTCAACATATATGCCTCCTCCGCCCAAGTCTACTCCAGCATATGTGCATCCTCCACTGAAGTCTACTCCAACATACATGCCTGCCCCACTGAAGTCTTCTAGAAATTACACTTCTCCACCAAATTCTACGACAACTTACGCATCACTTCCGCCGATATCTACATCTTATAGGGTACCTCCAAGCAGATCAACAACAACGTATAGACCACCCTCCCACAGGTACACAGAAACTTACACAACACCTCAACGCAGGTCTACAACAACTTATCCAACAACTCCACGCAGGTCTACTACAAATTATCCAACACCTCCACGCAAGTCTACTACAACTTACCCAACACCTCCTCCCACGTCTACTACAAGTTACGAGCCATCCACAAGTATGCCAACTACAACTCATGCACTACCTCCACCTACATATGCAACACCTCCCCGTCAACCGTCTTCTGCTTATGCACCACATCCTAGGTCTACAACTACCTATACAACACCAAAGACTACATCTACTACGAGTTATGCGCCACCATCTAACAAATCTACATATGCTTACCCGCCACATCACACTCGATCATCCACCACAACGCATTCGACACTGCCGTCTGAGTCCACCTCCACTTACTCTTCACCTAAAAGCAGTACCACGTCAACATCTACCTCTCACTTCGTACCACCTCGGTCTAGGGATAAAACTGCACATGCATCAACTCGGCCAAACTCGTCCACAACTTACAGGCCACCTCCAAGCAAGTCCACTACAAATGAGCCATCTCCTCCTACTTCTACCTATCTTTACTTGGAACCTCCATCCAGGTCCACTACTCCTTACTCACCTTCTCCAGCCATGTCTTCCTCTCGTCACTCGCCACCACCACTGAGACCCACCAGTCCGTACTCGCCTCCTCCACCTCGTTCCACCATTACTCACTTCCAGCATCCTCCTCCCCCTCGTTCAAACACTACTTACTCCGCAAAACCTCCTCAGACTACCGTTCCCTACTCACCACCTCCACCTTTACCTCCTTCCACACCTGCCCACACCCAACCTCCATCCAAATCAGCCATTCCTTATTCGCCATCTCCACCTGGTTCAACCGCTGCACAATCCCCATCTCCACCTCAGTCTACCATTAATTATTCGCCACCTCTCCCTTCTTCCACCACACCTTACTCACCACCTGCACCTAGTTCAACCACAACTCATTCCCCAGAACCACCTCAGTCTACCGTTCGTTACTCACCACCTCATTCCACACCTAGCAACAACCCACCTCCATCCAAATCTACCACTACCTATTCGCTACCTCCACCTCGTTCAACCACTTCACACTCCTCATCTCCACCTCAGTCTACCATTGATTATTCGCCATCTCCCCTTTCTTCCACCACACCTTACTCAGTACCTTCACCTCTTTCAACTACTACTTACTCTCCACCTCAATCTACCACTCCTTACTCTTCACCTCCACCACGTTCTACAACTCCTTACTCTTCACCTCCACCACGTTCTACAACTCCTTACTCTTCACCTCCAGCACGTTCTACCACTCCTTACTCTTCACCTCCACCACGTACTCCCACTCCTTACTCTTCACCTCCACCACGTTCTCCCACTCCTTACTCTTCACCTCGACCACGTTCTACCCCTCCTTCCTCTTCACCTCCACCACGCTCTCCCACTCCTTCCTCTTCACCTCCACCACGCTCTCCCACTCCTTACTCGCCACCTACACCACGTTCTACCACTCCATACTCGCCACCTCCTCCCAGGTCCACTACTTCTTACTCGACACCTCCACACTTGTCCGCTACTCCTCACTCGCCTCCTCCTCCCAGGTCCACTACATCTTACTCGGCACCTCCACCCTTGTCCACTACTCCTCACTCGCCTACTCCACCCAGGTCATCTCCTCGTTACTCAATACCTCCAAGCAGGTCTAGTACTCCTTATTCGGCACCTCCACGCAGATCTTCCGCTATCGACACCTCCACCTAGTTGGCTACAACTTACGTATCTTCCTGAAGGACTACTCGTATGCACGCTCCTGCTTTCAGTGTATCTATTCTTCCTATTTTCCTATGTTCCGAAATCTTCTTCCACCCTCATACCTCCTTCTTTGGGTCGTCTTCTGCCAACAGTCTTCCCGTATGTTCACAGTTCCAACAAGGCCACTTACAACACATCCCTACCCAACAACATCATCCTCCACTTACCCGACATCTCCCTCTCTTTTATGTACCCACCTTCGACATTCAGTCCTCCATCGATGCCAACTACTGAAACCGCACTCACTCCCGGTCTTTCTTCCAGTCTTCCATTTTTCGGGTAGCCCAATGCCATCAATTTATTAAAGTACCACCTACACATGAATTAATATCCTGCTGCAGTTCTGTTTTTAAATCCGCCTCATCCTAGAATGGAACGATTTCGTAACATGGAATTTATCGAAATTGCATTCTACGGCTGTGTGTCAATAATGGACGCGTGCAGGATCACGCTGAATTTTTCATAACATTCTAAATTGTATCTATCATGTGGTTTATATGCAATAATAAAAGCTCTCCAAAAATAATTTGACATCTCATCTGGGTTGTGTTTTGCCTACATTTTTATATATTACCATCCTAAATTCATTCATATAAATAAAACTGCTATAATTCTCTTGCGGATGCAATTCTCACTCCGATTTTTCACTCATACAGATATTACACAGCGTTTTATCCTACTCCACCCTGAAGCAAATGTTCATTCCTATAGTTGACCTCATTCAGGACATTCACCTTTAAGCAATCCTACAGCACGTCATATGATCACTGATGCTTTATGTCCCAGATACTTGCTATAGCATAGACAGTGTGACTGTAGCCGGACAATGACAACACCAGAGTTAACCGGACTTGTGACACTCACACAATAGTGTATCTACTATATACAGCAAGGGACAAGTATAGCCACAAGTATTTCGAATCACATTCCAGCACGCGTGTCTCTCAAGATGTTTACACCTTTTACTCGAACTCATTCTCTTTCTCCCAGTACTCCCACTATGTTCGAAGCAGTGCCTTCAATATCCTGCAAGTTGGCCATTTTCCCTTTGAAATGTCGTCCTTGTCCTTCATCCTAAACTCTTACGAACACTAATTAAATTCCGATTCCGGGTGGTCCTCGGAGGCAGCTGTGCTTGTCAAAAGAGCCGAATCGTCATAAGTCATAATAGGTCTGCAATAGTGGAGTGGAGCAATGATGATGAGTGAGCAATGGAAAAGCTCTCCAGACTCCTCTGAAAGGGTGTCAGACTGCCTTGAAACGCCACTGGACTGGACGCGGATCATAAATGAAAATATCTCTAAAGAATCTCTTATCAGTCTTATCCTTTCCCTGCATTTACTTACAAATATTCAATACTACTACAAAATTATGTAACAGAGGAAACGGTCGTCCTCACCCCATGGCCCATGCTAAAAAAACCACCAACTCTCAGTCTCCATCACATGGAAATCCCATGCCTTTATACCCACATTTGCCAAAGACCGAATTTGTTTCTCAAGAATTTTCCCATCTCTTGAACAAGAATTTCCGCCAGAATCCTCCAGCCTTGATCTTCTCACCAACTACGTTTTCACCGTTTGCAAATACTCAGGAATACTAAATGCTTTGCAGAAACAGCCAGCAAATTTAATTACATCGTATCTAGCTATTGTCAGAAAAAATCCAGATGATTTTTCAAATAAGTATCTGTATTCTAATAACCAACTAACCAAGCCAGATAATTAGAGATATATTATTGAGTGTCAAAGTGATCATACATAATTTGGTTAGTCCTTTATGAAGTCAAACGCGTTCAAAATAAATCAAACAATAATTGAATGCAATTTATGTATAATTTGTGCCAAGCAATCATGCGTAATTTTGAAGCCGGTTTTCTTGAAAGATAGCCACACCAAGTTTTATCGCCCGTTTTCCCATCCGCATGTCAGCAGATTATTAGTAATTCCCTGGCGCCATAATCTGCTTAGCAAAAATTTTACATAAAATAGTCATCTTTCCCAAATGCATCTCGTTCCCAAAATGTACCGAGCATGTAATAAAGTTACCGCTGGTGCTAAAAAATGTGTAGAAACTTTGGTGAGAACTTATAAAGTTTCTTTTCCCAATAACGTTAATATGCCCAAGCAAAATAGTGTAAGCTCTTGCAAATAACTTTCGTTTTTTCCTTTAAATATTATTACACACACATTTTCAAATTTTTACTCTTTCATTTAAACCACTGTAATGCTCCTTGGTCAGCACATTGACATTTCAATTCACGTCATCACAGCGTCCTTGAGGACCCCTTCCTAATGCTTGTGCCCTGCTTGTGCAGGCAATTTCATTGTGGAGAGGGCAAAAACAAGGCGAGATTTAACCAGTTTTGTAAAACGCAAAGCGTATCATTATATTACATTGTAACGTACAATCGTTATTATTTTACGTGAACGCTCTTCCCAAAACATACTTTTCTGGAGCTATTCAGTTTTATTTTGGAAGTTCATCGAACCTGCTCCTAATCTATTCAAACAAATGCCAGGGACAGGAGCCTTGAGTCAACTCAAACCTATGTTTTCATTTCCCTTTCGTTCCCAAGCGTTAGCCCTTGTCCTTCATGCTTAAACGAACAGTAATCAATATTTTGGTGGTCCTCAGAGGTACTTGTAACCAGTATGTATCGGTTCATCATTACGTTTGCGAGCCCTCCTTACAACGTAGGAGCAAGTATAAAAGTCTCTAGAGAGTTGGTCTAAATCACCAGATCATTTTAAGTTTCCATTTCTTAAACAAGTTAAGATCACGGATATTTGAGACAGCTAAAGTTACTACCTCAGAATGAATCCCGTAAGAATTTTGAAGTTAACTTTGGAAAAATTGTGTGTGGTATCTTTTCATTGATTTATTTGCAATTTGAAAATTTTGTCAATTTCAGATTATTCTCACGTTGTTGTTTGTGGCTGGAGCATTAGCCAATACAAGATCCTTACCACTTTCTTATGGTGCCCCTCCACCCTACTCTCCTCCACCAAAGTCTCCTCCCGCCTACGGCCCTCCTCCACCACTGAATCCTCCTGCCTATGCGGCTCCAGCTTATGGTTCATCGTCCAGTGGTGCACTAAGCATTGAGGCCACACACATTCCCATCATCAACTTCAGCCACGATATCCAGGAAGGAAGGAGTCATAAACATTCGTAATGACAATCTTATTTATTAAAAAATTATTTCCATTCAACAAAAAAAATACCATTGCAATCAACCAAAAAGGATTTTTTTTAAATCAGCTTCCAAACTGGCCATGGAATCTCCCACGAAGAGCACACTCAAATCCATCCCAATCCAAACTTTGTAGTGGGTACTCCTGAAGATTCTGAAGAGGGCAAGAACTTGGTCACCAAAACCGGCTCCGTCTCTTACACCTCCCCCGAAGGACAAAAAATCAGCTTGAGTTTCCAGGCGGACAAGGATGGATTCCGGGCTTCTGGAGCTCATCTTCCAGTTCCTCCAACTCAGCCTCCAGAGATCGTTAAGGCCACACAAGAGCACAAAATTGCTTTCGATGCTGCTGCTAAGGCCGCCGCTGAGGCTCCGGAAGAGCCTTTGCTGCAGAGACAGGACGCTGGTGCTTATGGTGGATATGGTGCTCCCTTTGTGCCTGTGCGAAGCTAAACCGATGATTTCACCCACGTCCACTACGGTTATTCGGGATTACGAGGCATGCAGGCTCATGCTGCTATATTAATATTTTCTTTTGTGCTATATCGATTTTTCCACGCTATTTCATTTAATTTGCATACTAAATAAAAGCTATTAAAATTGAATTTTTTTTACTTTGGGCACATTTTGACAAGTGATTTACATCGATACTTTTGAGCATTGGTCATATGAAATTCGTTTGCAATGCACATTTATTGGATGCATTATTTTAATTTAAAATAAATTCTTTGATTTGAGAAACTTCGGCCCCTGTTTTTAGTCTGTCATAACAAACTATTATTACGATGACTAGCAATAATATGAGAAATTTCGCAACTTACAATTAGAACCTCCTTTCCAATTTTAGCATCATATTTTTTGAAGGTATATCATATCCGCACGGGCATATTCATGAATAAAATTATTAATACCCTACCCTTACTGTATAATAGTGCAGGTCTATTTTGAGGGTAACATTCGGTGACAATTGTTTTTACCCCATTCAGTAGTATTACACAGTACAACAGGTGCAATGCTCTGTACCTCTTTTTAACACTACTTACTTGACACCTCCATCTCGTTCCACCACTGCACTGTCTAAACCTCTCACCCCCTCGTTCTACTACTCCTTCCTGTTCACCTCCACTACTGTCCAGACCCCACCTTCATTGCGGTTTACCATTGCTTACTAGCAACCTCCACCTCAATACGCCACCATCTGCTCCCCCACTTCACTCCAGTTCAATACCCCTTACTAGCCGCGACCTCTCAGATCTACCACTACGTTGTTGCCACCTCCAACACAGTGAACGACATTTTCATAACCATCTCCAACCAGTTCTACTTCTTAACCCGCATCTCCACGCAGATCTTCCACTATGAACACCTGCTAGGTCTAATACTACTTTTACTCATATTTTCGGAGGGCTACTATATACAATGTAAACTTCTGCTTCCGCCAAGTATGTTTATTCCTATATTCCTTCATCCAGTTCTCGTCAAGCGTATATATCTCCTCCACCAACCTCTATATTGGTATCTCCACCGCGTTCCACCATTTCTTACTCAGCACCTCCGCTTCGTTATGAGTTTACCTTTTTCCTAACTTCACCTCTGTCATCTCCACCAAGGTCTTTTCCTCCTTACTCGTGTTCATCACCCTGGACTACAACAATTTACCGTTATTCCTGAAGGACTACACTAACAATAAGATACACTTCTGCTTCCGCTAGGTCTACATTTTTTCTACCTTCTTCTGTCCTGTTCGCATCAAATCTCTCCTCCACGAACTTCTATATCTATTTACACTTCTTCTAAACCAACTTCATTGCCTAATGACTTAATGCTTCCTAAACGAATACCTGAAGTTTTTTAATTTTAAGCATCTTCTTAGCCAACGCCGCCAACTACTAACTTCCACCACTCCCTTATCGACACCTCCATCTCGTTTCACAACACCACATCGCACCTTCATTTCGGTCTACCACTCTTTACAAGGTATCTCCGCCTCGTTCGCCGATACGAACTCCCCCTACTTCACTCCGGTTTACCACTCTTTTGCTTGTCACCACCTCCCACATCTACAACTCCTTACTCAATGTCTCCAACCGGGTCTGAATCCTTTCACTCGCCATTATCACTCAGATTTACTACTGCCTTCTTTCTTCGTCCATCTCCTCAATCGCCATCATCTACGAGGTCTTCTTCCACTCACACGTCTCTTCATCGACGGAGGTACACTTCTACTGACTCACTTCCTTTTTAATCTTCTGCCAACATTCTTCCACCGAAGTCTACTTCAACTTACTCTCCTCCACCAATGCCTTCTACATACAAAACATCCCTCTTCCTAAATTCACCAATCTTCATCCTCCATTTACCCGACTCCTATTTTCTACTTCCTCACCCCCGTGGAAATTGCCACCGGCATTAATTGACATCTCCATTTAATTCATCTTATTTAAGCACCTCCGTGTTTTACCCCGACGTTCCTTTCTCTTAGAAAATAACTTTGTACCTGCTTCCCATCCGATTTCGGCCAGCTTTGCTCGAAGTGCGGGTTAGTGCGAAGTACGGCCCTCACCACATAATCAATAAAAATCACCACCGTCTCCCTTTCCATCACCTGGAAACCCCCCACTTTAATGCCTACATTTGCCAAAGATCGAATTTGTTTCTCAAGAATTTTTCCATCTCTTGAACAAGAATTTCCTCCAGAACCCTCTAGTCTTGATCTTCTCACCAACTCCATTTTCAGCGTCTGCAAATACTCTGGAATACTAAAAGCCTTGCTGAAACAGCCCGTAAATACAATTACAACGTATCCAGCTATTGCCAGAAAAAACATGGATGATTCCGGATGATGAGAGAAGGATCGACAGGCTAAGAAGGAAGTTGATATGCACATAATAAGCAGGATATTTTCATCACGTAAATAGTCCAGGAATTCCCTGTGTTAAACAGGCGGAGTAGGAGCACATTTTCCCTGCATTCTCCAAATTCCTTGAGATTTGATTTGATTTGATTATCCGTGCAGCCCATTCTGAAAATAGAAACAAATCATGATAATTCTCTGGTAAATTTGCATTCTATTCGTGTAGTTATGCATAGATACATATAAGATTCATACGTTCATAATAAAAGCAACATATAAATCATAAAAAAATCCTCTAATCACATAATTTTATCGTACCTGAGGCCTTTAACTTTGGATTTCAGCTTCCGGCGCATATCTTCCCAAGAATAATACTATATTTTCGATCGTTAGTATAATCTCAGCAACCATCGACTGTAGAAGAGCTTGCTCCTGAACAAATAGAAGGACAAAGGTCGCGGGATTTTTCCAAGTCTTCGGAAGTAACTGGTACAAATGCAATTTGGTGCAGAAAAAACTTATCAAGATGACAAAGACAGCGACGAGTGTTGAGCCCACGTGAGGAAGATAAATTGCAAATAGTTCGAGCCCGGAGTATTTCATAAGATCCTTCAAGTCCATCCTTTGATTCGCAACTGCAAAAATGAATTAAAAACAATATTTTGATACAACAGATTCTAATGAAAAAAACACCTAGAGAAAATTCTAAAATACCCAAGTTCCAGCCAATTTTGGATTTCCCCCCCCCTAAAATCACGTTGAAAATTGCCACGGATTTTTTATATTCGCGAATTCTGTGGTAGTGACTACCAAAGTAGTAGCGGCAATGAACACTGGATGAAGGGAAACGTCGTAAATATTTGCACTTGTTCCTCTTGCTCCAGCCCCTCTTAATGACGTCACCAATACTATGAAACAAAATATACTCAAAAGCACCCGGAAGCATTGGTATAAATAGAAGAGCAGACAAATATATTTATGGATTTTATTCCCTGGCTTCAAGCAAATATTCCGCCCTGCTTTATTTAATAAGACAAAAGGTAACATTTTCCATTTGGAGAAAAATTCAATGTAGCTCAAATACGCTCTCATTTCGGTTGGAGTAACTATTATTTCCATCAATTAATAGAGGATGCTTGATAGAAAGAGTGAGAAAGGGAGATAAGGATTTAAGATGTATCCAATGAAAATTAATCTTCAAAAATGTATAACAAAAGCCAGGGGCTGGAGAAAACCGTTTGGGTTTGAAACTAAATTTTGTACTTTAAGTATTCAAACTAAATAAAGGAAATACGAGACTTGTTTTTCCTTTTTATTGCCTTTTTTAACCAGGAAATATACTAAGAAATTATTACGGTACTTCTCAACCTCAGCTTCTTCGATGTAATTGAGTGAACATTATATTTAAATGTGTTGTATGTTCTGGAAAAGCGGGTATTTCCGGGTCACCATAATATTTTTTTGGAGCCAAGGATATTTCTAACTGACAAATAAATAGTTGATGGATTTTTTTAGGAAAATATATAATACACATATCATGCAAATATTTGCCTTTTTCCATACATGTATAGTTATTTTATAATTGCATTTCGTGCAAGTTTTATAATATGCACAGTTAGTCCTAGAACCCATTTCGCGGACATTCCCCGTTTGGTAAAAAATGAAGCAGCGAATTAATTTTTTTT
>JAQFXU010005824.1:0-11080 GCA_034693705.1 Spatulosminthurus flaviceps | reverse complement strand
TCTGTGGCACAAATTTGGTCTCCATACGGCGAATTCTTGTATCAATAAAGCTTTTCGGGTATCCATTTTGTTGTAGTGCTGTAGACACACAGTAATTCGACTGTAGATGTTGTCACATCGTCCTCCAAACATCGTTGGAGGCTTAACATTCTGGTGTGCAACATTTTAAAAAACTGGTTGAATGTAACTTTGATCATACAAGTTCCTACTTATATGAAACATAATTTGTATTTACTAAATGACATACTCTGTCTATTTTTCCGTCGTCAAATCTTTCCAAAAATGTAACTTAATTTTCCACAAATTTTTAGCCAGGTCATTGTACCTAAATTTAAGACAAGCTCCATTAGCGTAGCCACAATGGACTCGGATTTACTCGAAGGACGTCTGAATCATACTCGGGGTTGAATCCCGCGGGTGGTATGTAATTTGGCTCAAGGAAAGGTGTTTTTTCCCACTGGGTTTGTCCCCTGACCGCTCAGACCTTGGACAGCTTGTCGAGGATTCCTCATAGATAGGGTTGAACCATTGAAACTTTGTAACTGATTTGAAAAAGGCTTAAGATGATTGAAAACTCTGTTAGACCTTCGGGTATGAATCGGAGTATAAACCACTTTTTTTTACCTAAATTTTTTGGAAAGTTTACTTTGTCTCTCCTAAAAATATTATTACTTAAATTCACTCAACATCTCACCTCCCAAAATTCTACTTTATTTCTCCCAACAATTGTTCCTTTAATTTTTCCTTAATATTTACCTTAATTCTTGAGAAGTTTTTACCAAACTTGTCCCGAAACTATTTAGTATGTCTAATCAGGTTTAAAAGCGGGAAGAGGAAACGCTAGTTGAGGAAGCGGCTTGGCCTATTCATCAAATTAGGAAATATGTCAGGAATTAGCACATAAGGGAAATAGCCCAAGAAAATGACATACAAATTATTATGTTTACGTATCAAGAACTCAGCAAATTCATAATTACTTACAAAACTGACAATAAATGTCCGAATAGAGCAATAACCTCACACGTGATTTGATTATCTGGAGCACGCAGTCAATATCCACCCTTGCACTATTTTATCCGCCAGCGTTGCTACTTTTTAAGTATAAATACAGTCCTGGCTTTGCCACAAATTCATTAATGAAAAATCCCGTCTGCTAAATTAACGAAGGAAAATAATTATTGTGCTACAAGTAATTTGAAGGAGACAAGTTTTTGTTCCAAGGCTAGAAAATGTCACAACTGGTTGCTTTACTCGCTCTTTGCTGTTGTATTTCAACACTATCGGCTACTTCATTGGAGTCGTCCAGGTAGAGCATTATAATTTATCATTTTAATAGAATTATTATACTTTTAGATTGTTTCCCAATAAGTTGATTCGTAATTGATGAAAAATTTGATTGCTCCTTGAATTTTTATTCTTGTATTCGATAAAGTAACATTTAAGCGTTGGAGACACTTTGGTTTGATTTATTCAGACATAATTTGGTTACAAAAATGTTACTTGGTTGGCGGTCATTGGGCATTCTTGATTTTTTTGAGTCGAAACCATGACCAAATTTCAAGTAAAACTGATGATATTATTTTCCTTGGCATTAATCGTGCCTTTTCAACCCTTGCCAAAACCATATAGAATTGGCAAAATTTCAATGACCGCCAACCAAGCAACACGGTTATAACCAAATTATATCTGAATAAATCAAACCAAAGTGTCCCCAATTATTGTTGCTTGCTTGGCCCCAATTTTGGTTCCCTTGACCATAATAATTGAAATCCTTTTTGCCAGCATTTTAGGGTTTAGTTAGCTTTAGTTAGCCAGTTTTCGCTTCTTTAGCCTCCAATTTGGGTTAGCACTAATTGGTGCCTTGATTGAGTAGGCGGTTGATTCAAAAATCCTGCCCAGTAGGCCGGAAGTTTGGTTGAAATTGTTAGAAGTTTTTGCTAGAAACTGTAAATGCTGGTTCTACATAGTCAAAGGTATGGTTTTATGGAATTCAATAATTGGCTAGGTGAGCAAATCATAGTGGACATATCGACCAGAAAACAGCATGCTTGAGTCCTAAATATTCGGACAATATTCTTCCAAATGTTTGGTCATACGTGTCATTTTTTCCATATCAGCTAACGTTTGAAATGTCAGCCACATTTTCCAACGTCAGTTAAATTTTTCTTCATATCAGCTAAATTTTTTCATTGCCAGTTAAATTTTTTGTCTTTTCAACTAAACTTTAGTTATATCAGATAAACTATATATGTATATTTAGGTCATATCACCATAAATCTGGACACTTCCACAAAAACTTTGGACCTCACCAACCCAAACGAACGAATTTATTTTTTACCAGCACTAAGAATTTTTTGTGAAATGCGAATTTACACATAACGAATTCCCTATACTTGTAAAAAGTTTGGCTTCACTCAGCCAAAACGGAATAGCTCATAGAACCAGAGCAGACGTGACAAAAACCTCATCTCATTTGCTCCTGGTTCTTACCATTGATACAATTCTACTATTTCTGAATAATGAATTGGAAAATTTTCTACCTCAGGTCAACCTCCCCTCTTGAGCTCTCTGAAATGATCGAATCCTCCCGTAAGTCCAGTTATTCTAGTTTTTAACAAATTTTGAATAAAAACATTGCAAATATGGGATTTTAGGACAATAAATTACATCATCATTAAATACTAACATGGATTATACACATCAAAACATAGATGGGACACGTGTAAAGAGACAGTTTGGAGGTAAAATTTTATTTCCAAGCAAATATTTCCGCAAAATTCTAAATTTGCTAATTTTAAAACATTCACATTTGCACAATTGACTTCATTAGCTGAGAGCACTGTGGTCATTAAATATTTAATGCAGCAAATACCTTTAATTTCCGTGTACGATATGTTTTCTATAAGAAGTGCATAAATTAATTGTAATACCAAATCATTACCTATTCAGACTGTTTAAAATCATTTCGTCGTAAGTTTCTTTTCTGCAATAACCATATAAGTATAAAGCGTGTAATGCAAAAAATCATCGCAAATCTAATTTTCACTTATTTCTTATTTCCAATTCTCCAAAACATTGAAGTTGTCGTGGCTAAATTAACAGGTATATGAGCCAAAAATACACTATCATTAAATCATTCATCACCATACATTTCTTTTCATTAAATTATCCATCCCAATTTCCAAGTATGTAATTCACTAAACTTTTATTTCCCAGAAATGGAATCTACTATTACAGGTAAGCCGTAATGCTTCAATTTTACTTCTCATTAAATTGGGGAAATATATCCCTTGCATTCTTGACTTTTCTGAGTCGAAACTATATACTCAGAATTCAAGTCAAACTGACCAAATTATTTTCCTTCGCATTTATCCCGCCTTTTCAACCCTTGCCAAAATCCTTTACATTGTCTAAATTTCAATAGCTATGACTTATAATTATTACGTATTAAACATTGCCCTGAAAATCCTGGTCAATTTGGTCAAGATAAGGTCCCATAGTAGAATCTTATTAGCCACAATATCTACAAAATTTGGAGCGCGTACATATTTACAAAAAATCATCATTTTCCCCGTTCAAAGTCCCCCATATCAGCATATAAGATACATAATTAGCATTGAAATATCGAAAATAATAAATGCAGTTAAATCGTTTGCAATATTACAAATATTTTTTATCCTTATTTACATACACAGCCGCATTAAAGGGCATTGGAGGTATGTGTTCGAAATAACTATAATATTTTCATGAGTAGTGATTACATGTTCTCTATAAATCCAGCACATCTATGCATTTAATAGATATTTCGACGGGTAAGTGCTTGCAGAAGCTTCCTTTTTTATTCATGATTTTGTATTGCCGGAATCTCGATATTTTTTTATTGACAAGTTTATCAAATTATCTGTCAAAGGATTCTATATTCCTTAATTTAATACTTCCCTTTGCTTGGTGTAATTTTCCAGTGAATACAGCAGATGCTACTCGTGAGTTTAGCGTAAGGTTTTTTAGCCTCTAATATAATATTTCCTATTCAAAATAGGCGAAAGTTCTAGGTTACAGGATTTTTACCAATACGTAATAATTAGTTTCGAAATGGATTTTGAAAGACTAAATTTTATGCTTAATGGTTCTATCATTATTATTAGCCAGAATTCATTTGGTTTTACAAGGTATAAATAAATAAAGAAATGGGCTAAATTTTTAAAAATTGTTCTCATTTTAAGAGCGTCTCAAGAATTATCAAGGTACATCATGTAGACTTTGATTAAAATTGATTTTGGAGAGGATTTTATCAGACTTAAATTCCTACGTAACGGGATACTTGTCATGGGCCTTCTCTAAAAAATGTATGTATTTATTTCTTCCAGCGGCAGTAAAGGCTTTAATGAGTAAGTGAACCTCCAGTATTAAATCATAATTATATTCCGGGATTTGAAGAAAATTATATTTTCAATTTATTTCACATTTACTCATTTACAGGTGCTCTAACAGCTACGGGCACTAGTTGTCTGGGTGGGTATTTTCCTAAAGCTTTCAAATGCAATTTTAAAATTGAAAGAGCGTATGCAAGCTTAAATCTCCATTGAGGTTATGACAAAAGAAGTGATGGCTGTGATAAGGGTGACATGAAGACATACCTATTTGATAGATGAATTGATTTTGAGATGGATTTGGTAACAACAAAATTAAATATTTTTCAGGTAAAACAGATTTTACCTGCTATGATTTGGTTATAGGTAAATGATATACATAATTAAAGTTGTAAATTAAAACAAAATCCAGTTTATATGTTAAGATGGTTGCTTGGTCTATTTATTCTGTCATTTGAGTCACATGTATTTTTGATATCCTCATCAAACTTTTCAGGGCCAAACGTGTTTGGCCAAATTTTGGATTTGTATAGGAATTGAAATTATTTCAGTCGAAATAGGGCTTTTTTAAGGTTGTAAAAGAAAAGGCATTTTTTATCTCCACAGCTGCCTGTCTCGGACTTTTCTGTATGTACTTTTTTTTATTATTTAAATGAATAGTCTGTGTATGTATAATACAGTAGATACCCTTTGCCTTGGCAACCGTGGGATCCCGAAAATCCTGCGAGGATAAAGAAATACGATTGTACCAAGGATGCAAAAATTCAGGTCAAATATCCAAATATAGCATTTTAGCTACGTGGCGTTTCCCAGAAATTTGGGCATGTTACGTTGGATACGTTGGCACGACGCTATGGCATTATTTCAATCACGTTTCGTTGGCCAGAATTATAAGTAACACGTTCGCTAGAAATTGAGTCAGGTTGCATCGACCAGAATTTCAGCCAAGATGCATTGGCAGGAATTCAGGCACGTTGGCCAGAAATTCAGCCTAGATGTGTTGGCCAGAATTTTAGTGGAGATGCATGGGCCAAAAAATGAGATACATATTGTATTTCACTGTAATGTATTTTTTAAAATTGTATTTCCCGATAATTTTGCCACTTCGCACGGGCAAGATTTTCAGCCAGGCTGCGTTGGCCAGATTTCCAGCAACATTACCTTTGCCAATAATTTTACCAGGTTGATTGACCAAGAATTTCATCCACGTTGCGTTAAATAGAACTTTAACACTGTTGGTATAAGTTGCAGCCGCCTGGCAACGTGACTGAAATTTTGCTCATTATGGGTAAAATTTGGCCCTAATGTTACGGCAAAGTAATTTATTCAAAATCCAGCAGCCATTGCATTGATTTTTTGTAAAGAATTAATCCATGTAATTTCTGAATGGATTCAACTACGTGAAAAAAAGGGATTCATTTACGTTTTATTTGTCATGAACATACGTGATAGTAGATATACAGTGTAAAATAAATGGGGTGGGTAAAATCGGAGAATTTCCGTGTTGTTGGGCCAAAGAAAATATCTCGAAAGAGGGTGAATGGTTTTTAACAAAATTTCAAGCAAGTCATTTGAAAATTAAAATTACCTCCGCAGCTTTTATTTTTTATCATTATTGCATCATTAACGATTTAGTTCGGATTTTAGCGGTAGTAAACTCAGTGTCCAAATTGACGAATTTTTTTTATCTACGACGCTTTCTCTACTTTGGAAACTTGGGAAAAAATACATCTACACGAGTTTTTTAGAATCCCTAAATGGCGGAATGCGGCCGAGAATTGACCATTTTCTAACGAAATGTCTACGTTTCGTCAAAATCCAGCCCTCCAATTTGGAAGTATTTAGCTTGGCACAAAAACACCGAAATTCTCCGATTTTCCCCGCCTGTATTTTGAGCGGTTACAATTAGTACGTACGTATATATGGGGTCCGAGGGTCATCCATTAATATGTTTGGGATGCCCTTCGGAGGCACTTGAAGCCCCAGGCTTACCATGCACTCCCCTATACCGTTACTGTTAGCTCTAGCCAAGTCTCTTTTAGGCCACTAGAGACTTGTGCGGAGCTTCAGTGGTGGTATGCCAAAATGCAATACCTTCATGTAGGTAAACTAGTCTCTGGTTGATGTACAGTGGGCACTCACACATGATGTGACTCCACTGTTCCATCCCCCAGTCTTTTTTTCCATCAGCTTTTTCATTTCCAATAAACCCCGACGCCCCCAAACTACATGTAACTTTTTGTTTAAATTTTTGACTTGACCTTACCTTCCATTCCGAAATGACATGGATTAACCCAAAACAAATTGTCATTTTGGCACCAACTTCAGAAACATGAGCAATTTCCGGGAAGGATTGCCATGTAGACGGAAAATGGCATCCCAAGGGAAACCCTTCCAGAGACTTTTTGCTCCATAAAGTCTTGCGATCGCGAGCTTAAAATTAGAACACCGTAAAATTAACCTTCTTGTATGGATTAAAGTGGAAAGGGAAAAGTTATAAAACTAAAATCATTATTATTATATTTTTCAGTTGCCACGATCATCCTTGCCGGTACGTAAGAACATTCATACCTTTTCCGAATATTCGACGCTTATTTCCTGTGCAAGTTACACATGTAAAATAAATAATTGTTAAACTCGAACGCACATTGAGAGTAGTAAAAATCTTTTTGTTGTCTAATTATTATTCCTTAAATTTTCTTTCCAGTTGCTCTTGCTAATCTCTTGAGTGAGTAACTTGATTTGTTAATTTAAAAATTGATGCGTGCATATAATGGTTAAAAATGTTTAGTTTCTTGAATGTATAGTTTTATAATTTTCAAATATTATTGTACATCACAGCCCAGGGTATACTCGTTGTTGGAGGTAAGCTGACATTTCCGAATACGATTTCCATGCAAAAAATTTCAACGCGTGAGTATTTAACAAAGTGGCACGCCCCAAGTTTGAGCCTGGCAACGGCTGCGGTATCCTAACATCGCTTATATCCATTTTCCCACATACAATGCTCGTAATTTCTACCATTTCACAGTTAGTCCGATTGCCTCCAGACCGGACATGACGAGTATCTTTTTGTGTTTGACACAATTTTTACGTAAAAATTGTGTCAAACATCTTTTTTATAACCTCAAATTTAAGCCTATTAATTATACAAAATCTGAGTAGCATCCTCGCAAATTCCTGTCAAAATAGCCAACTTGTTTGAAATTCCGACGTGGCCGAAAGTAATCCTTAGCTTGTACGCATTAGATGTTTTTTGTTCAAATTAATATAATGTTTGATGCGTTAACTGCGCTCCCAGCCAGCGTGGCGGCGATTATTGGTAAGTTCCCGTTAATTACAATATTTAATAGATTCCATGGATCCTGCTTCTTTGCGAAATTGAATATTTTCAACTGTTGACTCTCAGTGGTCATTAAAATTTAAAATATTTTAACCATTGACCCTCCCTTGGTAATACCTTAGAATATTTGTTGTTGCTCGCAGGTCTGATTTTATAATTTCCTTTCGAAATAATTTGTTTAGTAATTCTCTTCTTGTATTGTTAAAGCTATATGAATGCTTATAATTTGTGGAATATATTTTTCAGTTTTGATAACGTTGGCTTTCGGTACGTCCTTATGGAATTTTTAGACTTAAAATAATTTTTTGGCTCCATTTTTCTATGATAACCAAGAAATGCATTTAAATATTAAAACGTTTAATTTGGAAAGACCTCAATTAAAAATGTTCTTTGCTTAATTACGTAATTTAATTTTGTATCTATACAGTCGGCTTTGTGTCTTGTCTTGTTGGTAATTAGTTTTTTCTTTGCACATTCCTCCCTTTGAACGGGCTTGAAATTTGGAGCAATTTTTAAAAAATTTTTACCTTCCATAAAAACCTTTTCTAGGTGCATTAGTCTCACTTGCCGGTAATTTATTGAATTGATTCTAATGGCCGGGTATATGATTCATTTAAATTGCAGGGGGAATTTAAATGTAATATTAAATGTAATTGACCTGAATAAAACCCCTTCACAGGTATTACAGAAAGTAAGTTATATTTTTTAATGAAGATTTTTATAATAAATATTTTATCGTACACCCCCTGATACCGTTGTAAATAAAAAACGAAAATTGAAATAATTTCTTGTCGTTCATTCTGTGAAGTTCTCGGGACGTCATGGTTAGGTATGAATTTTATACTTATTACAAGTTTTTAAAAATATGAGGAATTTCTTTGCATTTTCTTTGTTAATATTAGGAACAGACGCATCACTTTTGGACTTTCTGGGTAATACTTTATTTTAGCATTGAAAGATCCAACCCATGGATGACATTTTTTTGATGAAGAAAAATCACATGAGAAATTTAATCAAACGTACAACCTAGAAATTCATTGTAATTTATTTGACAGGGTGACTAAAGCCTAGCAAATTTACGGGGAATGATTGAAATTCAAGTGGATACAGCATTCAAAATTGAACAAGTTTTTCACATGGTTATCTATACCTTTATCAGATAAAATATTTAAGAATCACTAATTATTTCATGGAATTTAATCATGTTGGTCGGGCATTTCAAAATAATTTTCCATGGTAATATTCTCATTGCCTATCTTTTGTATTGGCTTATCTATGTTTTAAAAAATTCTCATTTGCATGTAACTCTGATGTTAATCTCAGTTTGTGGAAATTTATGCTACGAAAAATCCTTGTAACATTCGTTTTATTGGCAATTTTTTTTTCTAAGTTACAAAAATGATTTCTCCATCTTACTCATTTCAACCTTAATATAATCCCAACACGTTTCATATATAAGGGTCAAAATTATGAAAAAATAAAAAAATATTACGCATTCGCCACTCCCCTCATAATTTAAATAATTCACGGAAATTATTTTAAAAATTAACTTGCATACAATTATGGAGCAGCTTCTGGAATTTCCAAAGCCAGGAAAGCTTTTCTATATTGAAAGTTACGGAGTCCTGAAATTTACAGCGTTTGGTTCTTGACAGGTGAAAGCAAATGTTTTTGATAAACGTTTTCGTATTTATACTGATGCTATACATACAGGTTTTCACATTGTGCTCACCACAAAATTAAGCAAGGGAAAGAATTTCAAAGGTACGAAAATTCAAAAATCCCTAACAAATAGTCAATGCTGGTACATATTTGTTCTTATGAAATTTTTGTCCATGCAACCAAAACTTCGGTGGATGTGAGGTAAAATGTGTCAAATACAACAAAAATGTTTTCCATCAAAATTTCGCGTTAAAATTTGTCCAAAAGAATTGGAGCATAACCCTCATCAAATGAAATTTCGGGTAAATTTGAGACACGCCAGCTCGTGTGAAACCTCAAGTAACAATTGCAGTTGCATCGTCCATATCATATGTGCAGCATAATTGACCAAATTCGCTCATATTTTGGTGGTAACAACTAATATTTTATGGATAAAATGCAATCTCCTGTATACATAGAGTAACATGGAAAAACAGCTACTGAGGCAAAAATGACATAAATGGGCAAAAATTGACATAAATGAGGCAAAAATTGCCAGGAATGGGGCCAAAATGGCTGCGGGAGTAGCGGAAATGTTTCCTCGTATCTATTTTGCCCCAGGTTACTACATGTAAGGGTTTGCAAATTACCAGTGTGAATTGTCCTTGACCACGACTCGTAACAACGGGCTGAGAGAGGGAGCTGGAGATAGCTCCGTACTTTGCTTACAAGAATTGGACAGGAATAGCCATGCGTATTCCCGTGCAGCCCTTTAACATGCACTTTAAAAATCGAATGATTCCGCTCGAATGTTTGAAACGTTCTTTCTACATAATTACAAAGCAATGTACATAATACTTGATTGCTCTGGAATGATCTAAACATCATGCGCAATATTCAAATACTAGTATAAGAAGCGCACTACCTGGATTGAAAACTACATACGATTCTGGTTTTTTTAAATTATTGTCAAAGTTAAAAAAAATTAAAAAAGTTTAAAAGAAAGTTAAAAGAAATGAAATTAAAACTGAATTACCTATTGTCTTTAGGAGTATATTCGGAGAATTTTCCATTTCGGGGTATTATTTTTTGAGGTACAGTGAGAGAATTTCCCATCAGAGCATTGAAGGGAAATAGTATCATTACTTTGGGGGCTCAGAAGAGAAAATTCTTACCAGTGCCCAGTCCCCCGCGAGGGCTTAAATATGTTTTACTGTATCGACGGAAACATTCCTACCAGGCCCCATGTGAGAATTATCTTTCCAGGTACGGTGAGAAAAATTCCTACAAGGCCCCCGTGAGGGAATTATCTCTTGGGGTACCGTGGGGAATATTCTTATCAGGGCCCCCTGATAGATTAATTTAATTTCGGGATTTCGTGAGAGAATTTCCTGATTTCATTTAAGGGAGAGAACGACAGTTTCTGTTGCTCGATTTTACTAAATATAATTTAGGTTTACAGTTAACTACCTTTTAAAATACCACAGACCAAACGTTTTCAACTTGGCATGTTTCATAGAGCCGCTTATGGTATCCTTTTAAAAAGGAAACCATACATATTTTCGCAGAACACAACGTGTTTTTTGACAAGTTTGGCGGTAATTCAAAATTTCCCAAAAAACAAAGTAGTGAAAAAAATTGATGTACATAATTTTTGTGGTACACCATAGTAAATTATACCATCCTGTGAGATTTCACCCTTCCAACCCTACTACATGGGCCACTA
>JAQFXU010005823.1:0-11081 GCA_034693705.1 Spatulosminthurus flaviceps | reverse complement strand
CCATTTATGACCTGTGGTTAACAAAATTTCTCGGCAGTATCTGGGGTTTCAGTAACGTACTATTGGTTTACGAGGTCTTAAGTAAGTAAATTTTTTACTTACTTGTAAGCCATCCCAGGCTTGGCTCCTGTGGCGGAAATGGTTAAGTTAACCATTTTTACTCCGATTTCACACGGAAATAATGGTTAAACTAACCAAATGGTTAACTTAACCATGGTTAAGTTCACTAGTGAAATCAAGGTCTAAGTGTGCACAAGCACATTCTTGCGGCCTTTCTTATTAATATCCTAATCATAAGATAAATATTATTATTATCGATTCGGATATTCGTCAAAAGTTGTATTTGACAGAATATTTTACTGCCCAATTTAATTCCTGACGAAATAAACGTCAAAATTCTTGTCCAAATAATTTTTGACCTGATCCCAGGAATTGTACAGCTCAATACGTAAAATAACTGCAAGAATTGCAGGTCTACAATCTGCAACATTTAATATCTACATCATGGACAAGGGTGGCCTTTAATATTACATATGTATTGTGATACCTTGGATAATGAAACTTGAGACCCCATTGTGAAAGTGTAGACGTCGGGATTGCCTCCGACTCGGGTTGTTTTAGTTATTGAATGGTAAACGGCTTTATTCGTTGATTTTGGCACTTGATTTCTGCACTTTTATTTATTTATTCATCATTGACCCCAGGGTTGAATGCAATATAAGCTGGCAATTGACAACTGATTGACGACAACGACCTGTGAAGTAAAAGTACAGATTTAACAGAAACGCAAGATTGTTTAGATAAAGGCATCGGTTGACGGCTTCCTTGTTACGAAGATGCGTTTTTTAACTTGCAAGTTTTAGAATTTTCAACTTTTGAAACTTGCTTGCTAAAAAGGAATCTAGGTATGCGTTTGCTCACTCCTTCAAAACAAAGATTTCGTGATAACTGCCGAACCCTTGGACCGATTTCAAAAGTCAAGGGCTTAAAGTCAATGCCAGTATGAGCTTCATTTGCCTATTTTTTTCAAGTCCCGGTGGCCATTATTTTAGGATTTATCGAATATTTGCAACAATTCGTTTAACTAGCATTGCGAATTTTTAAAGGGTGTTCTCACGAGGCGATTTTGGAAAAAATTGGACAAAAATCGTTTTCATATATGTCAAATTGCTGGCAAAATTTCGTGAGCGGGAAGCCGGGACGCAAGAGCTTGTACACTTCAAGGGTATTTTTATGTTTTAACTAAATCGCGCGCTTTGCAAAAAGTGATTGTGAAATGACAATTTTTAGAATAATTTGCAGAAATAAAAATACAACATTTTTCAATGAAGGATTTTTTTATTTCAAAATTAAGGGTTAGCATTATTTTGAAATCGGATTTTGTAATAAATTCATTATCATTATTCTTATTTTGCTGTGCGCATCATCTTCGTACTGCATTATTTTTGCCTCAACTTGTTTCTCTAAATCGTTTTGCTGGAAGCTTTTTGGGTATCTTATCAGTAAAGAATTTTTTAAAAATATTTTTAAACAAGCAAAAATAATACAGTACGTAGATGCGCAAAATAATAATAATATTATAATAATAATATTTCCTCAATAAATTATTAGTTAAGTCAAAAATAATCGGTATTTTAATATAAAAATAAAATGCAATATAAATTTAAACATCATTATTATTACTGAATCATAATATTCAAGAAGATACTCCTCTTTTAATTAAAAAAAAAGTAGAATTATTTGTTTGAAAAAGTCGAAGAGTAGAATATGTATTTGTTTCTATTTTCTTCCGGATTGTTCCAAAAATTGCCATTTACGTTACTAACTGAATCACGTTTTGCCAAGCACGCGATTATGCGACTATAGCCAACACAAAAAGTACCCTTTAAGGGTAAAGCTCTGGAAGTCCCATAGTCCCATCACGAAATTTTGTAACGTAGTTCGTATTTTTTGCTTACACAATTATTGGGTCATGGGCGAAAGCCCCAGGACCTTGAATAAATACCAATACTTACACAATTATTTTCGGGGAAAATGTTTTCAAAAATCGCAATTGGGAGTCACCTTTAAAAAATGCGTAATGCTATTTTAACGGTTACCTAGCATAGCAACGCAAGTGCCTGAATTTGTTGAAACATAATGAATAGAGGATGAATACTTCTATGCTATATAACATAACTGAATATTTTTGTATCAAGTCCTTGACCTAATCACGATCATTTTCAAGGATAGCAACTATTTTGGGGAAGGCTGCTGTGAATCATTGTCTGGTGTATGGAATGTATGGATTCTAGTAATGGCGATTATTTTCGTAATGTTTGCTTGCACCGCTGGGATGTTTTACATCAGACATTTCGTTCATATTAAAGCAACTTAAAATTAAAGTATTAAAAGGATTGCCTATGAAATAAAAACACTTTGATCTGAGTTTTATTTTATTTTTCGAAAACCAGTTCATCGCTCCATTTTTTACCAATTTTATAGCTTATAATTCGCGCGCGGAACAGTGGCAAGTTGTTTGGGCCTCGGACCAATTCTACCCCCAGCGTAGTTGACATTTGCCAATTCAGGATCAGGTTTTGAAATGCTGGCTTTCATTTCTTTGAGGACACTACTCGTGCTTGGCCGTACTACAGCTGGACTAAGTACTACACGATTTATTTGGGATTTCTTCCGCTTTGGTTGGCTAGAGAATGTCATCTATACAATAAATAAATTATAGATGCAAAATGGCGTCTACAAAAAACAAATAGAAGTGGGGCACGGCTATAGTTTTTTGAAGGGCCTGCCGCCCCCTTTTGTATGTATAAGTGATAAGTGCCTAAAATAGACGAATTGACGGGTGGATTTGTTGTAGACAAAAGTCCTTTCTATTTTTTTATAAAGACCCTTTTTGAGGTCTACAACCAAATTGTTGTATAGACCGGACTTCCTTAGGGTTGGCAAAGTTGTATATGTAGTTAAAAATCAAAATATATTAAATACAGGTTTTGTTTTTCAAAAGAATATTCGACTTAAAGAATACAAAATCGTACAAATAGTTCAAAAAATGAATGGATACCGACTGACGGTACTTTGGGTGGTGCGGTCCAGCCCGTACAGCCGTCACAGGGCCTGGCACCACTATTGGATTTGCGTCAGCTTTCGAAGTATTTTTCCCCAACACTCTTCTGTTAAATTGTCGGAACGTCCTGGTAGCATATGACATTCCCATTGGTTCTGGAATTACAATTGTCCAAATTATATGGACGTTTATTTTAAAAATAGGATGTAGAAACTATATTTAAAACCAAATGATTCCATAACATTAATCAAAGGTTAGAAGGTAAGGGTTTACAAAAGTTGGACTTACTTGGAATTGAGTTTTCTCGCTCTGCGGCGGGTATAACTGGATAAATATTATCTTTAAAATGACCTGGTATATTCCCTGGTGGAACATAAACAGCCACTATGTAAGTTCCGGATGATCCGGTTTTATACCCTCCACCCATTTTTTTCGAACTCCGCCATATTATCTGGGTGAAGTGCTCTATCGAAGGCAAATGTTGAACCAAATTCAAATTACATTTTTAGGATAAATTGCAGTACAGATTTAATAAAACTGGCATGACTCTTCGTACCTGTTTCAGGTTGGTCCTCGTAGTCTCGGTCCCAGTCAAAACTCACCTTTTCTGAGTACCATACATTTACCGCATGAGCCGCAATTAAATGACGGGTACCTGAAAGAAAACAATTCTCTCCTATCACAGAGGTGCTTGGCTCCAGCCTACCCCATGACTGTAGTTCGTCCGCCCATTCTTGCGCATGGGTATTCAACTTTATTTAAAAGTCACATTTTGGAAGCATGAAATATTAGCAAAATTTATTCGACCATAGCTTGTAATTTTAACATCATCTTTACTTGAGTGTCTAGCTCCAGAGGGGGGACCCCATGAGCGGCTCGGTATTTGTTATGAAGTTCCAACATTTCCTGAAGATTTTCTTCGGTCGTCTATGCAGGTGAGAAAAAGAAAATTTTGATATCGCATGCGTAAGCGTAAATGCCAACGTTTACATTTTTGGCCTCTGCATATTGAAAACTGTTTTATTCTGAAATTATTCTATTTAGCTTCCAAATCAAGGTTAAAACCTCTCGCTGATTCCCGCCAATGGCGTTCTCCCGTCGACCTCAAGCTGATCCCCTACCCAACTGAGGGAGAACAAAAATGTTGTTCGAAGGAAATGAAATATTACTGGCGAGTCAAGCCAGCAGACTGAGCCCTGAGGCGGAACTTCACGCGATAGGCTTAGCCGACACAATGCATGAAGCCCTGCCACAGGGCTCAGTCTGGCTTGACTCGCCAGAACGGCGTATTCGATCTCATCGACGCCTCGTGTACGTTGAGGATTATTATTTCTGTAGAGCTGGGGCTTTGGGACTCTTGATTAATTGGCGAGATTTCAACTTTGGAACTAGTAGTCAGCCGTCAGATTGCAGTCTTTATCCAACAGATTTACTGTTTCGGCGTCGAGGTAAGTATGAACTAGCAGTTCAGTGGGCGGGGGAGGGAGGGTTAATTTGTCAATTGCAAAGTGTAATAATTAGGCTTATAATAGTAACCTCACTCGGCCAGTTACAAAATTAGATTCGCTGTGAATTGAAGTGCATATCTGTCCACTATAATTATAGGTCATAATTAGAGACTGGTACATAGAAGAAGTAGCTTGACAGTGACAGTATGTAATGCAATCATACCTTGGATGTTGAAACTTGAGAGCCCATAATGAAGTGTAATGATTTCAGGAAGTTTAAATTCTTGGATGAAATACGGCTTTACTCGGGTCTCGTTGATTTTGATTTTGACACTTCTGTTTATTTATTACCAGTTTTGGTTTTGGCTGCATCACTAAAAAGGTGACAACTTGACGATCTGTGTAGAATGTTTAGTCCTGCAGGTTAAGATAATAGCCACAGGCATGGCATATCATGGGCTACCTAGTTCCTTAATCATTTCGCTGCAGGTTTCAGGTTCAGATATATCTTATGTATCAGTAAAGAATTATTTTAAAATCTTTCAAAAAACGCAAGTTGCAAGTACGAACAATAATTATTATTATTCTATTTCTTTGGGATCCATGCCATCGCCACCATATAGTCAACTGGACGGAAATTCTGTACATGGCATTTTAAATTTTGATCGAATTACATACTACTATGTTTATATCATTCATTATACAATCGAAATCGCAATTAACTCAGATCGAAGACTCATAGTCTGATTGCCTCCAATTTCAGTGTTCCATACAATTACCCCCCCCCCCCCACAAGACTGTTGATGTAATCCATTCATTCTGGAATTGTGGAGTTTACACAGGTTGACGGATATAACGACAAACATATATAATATACATAAGGAGGGTTCGCTATTAATGCTTATCGCCCCTTTAAAATGATTTGTTTTTGTAATCATTTGTAAGCTTTAGAAGTACAGTTTCTATGGTAAACTACATCGTTATAATAAAATAATAATAATTATTATAATGTAATTTCATCCTTCCTTTTTTACAAGTCAACCGGCCACCGTATCACTGTCATATCTCGAAAATAACCTGCATTAGTATGTATGAATAGAGCAAATATAATGCACATGTTTAACTATTTAAGCGGCCGTTGAATCTACTCTTGTTTGCATGCATAAGTATAACTTGATAATCTTTTTTTTATCTCCAACGCTCTTGAAGTTGAAAGGGCAAAACGTAGTAAAATCGTCGTATTAAAACGTGTGCATAGGAATACACAGCAATATCCATAACCCTAACACTCGATGAAATGAACTTTTAGTTTAGCTTTTTAAGTTTAGCTGCTCCAGCCAACTGACAAAGTTTGTCCTACTCAACACTTTTATCACTGTGCTCAGTGTGCTCGTTGTTCACTGGCCATTAAAAAACTTAACCACAACAGAATATAGCGAATTCTCACAGTCAGAGGTAAATATCTTTCCGTGCTATGCACATATATACTTCTATAGAATTTCATTATCTCGTAAAGACAAGTAGTAGTAATAATAATATTAATAAATTATATGCTAGTATTTAACAAAAACATTATTGTATTTGTACTGGAGCTGCTCTATTAAAACTTGGTTTATGACTTATGAAATTTTCTTAGTATGTACTTTATAGATAAGATTATCAATATCTTACTGGTTTTAATATTATTATTTAGAAAAATCCTCAAAAGCTTTATGTCAAACTACAAAGGAGCCATAATTCATTTGTGAAACTAAAGTTCCAATTTAACAGAGTCTTTTCACAATTAAATGTCCAACAATTTTTCTCACAATAAACTATGGACCTACTTTTAGACTTTGGTTACTTTTATAGAAGCTCAAATAATAGTGATTGTCATTTTTCCCGTATTTTTTATTTTTTCAGGGAGATCAATCTTCAATAGATTATGATAATTAATTTAATAATAATTCACAAGCTCTCAGCTTCACTTGTCCCTACAATAATTAAACACAGCAAGGTTTTATTTTTTTTACGTATATAGAATTTCGATAGAGCTATACACGGAAACAAAAGAGCACACGCTTAATTTGCGACGTAATAAATGGACTTGATGAGTTGACACTGGCATTTATCCTTTTGTACGAACTTCTTACATTGCATTGTATGTATTTGAAATGAAATGGTTTTTCTTGCCCTTAGGTTCTTAGGTATAGGTACATGAATGGATATGTTTTGGGTCGTAGGTGCTTAATGACGAGAAGTTGTAGTCAAAGGAAAACTTGTATTAAGTATTACACGGAAATTGGGAAAAATGTTGGGAGCATTTGATTCAATCCAGAAGAAACTTATATCATATTTACTAAAGCGATCAATCGGCCCTTACGTTAAAAATTTTAATGTGGATCAGTTCTCCTTAGGCTTGTCTTCTGGGACCGGTGGTTTGAAGAATGTTGACGTTAATTGCGAGGTGAGTTAAAAAATAATAAGATTTTTAATTTTATTGGGAGATTTTTGGACAAAATATAGATGCGGGATTTTTTTTTGTACATGAGCCGTTGAGTGCAGTTTTGTCGGACAAATAGATAACATGAATTTTAACTTGTGTTTTTAGATAGTGAATTTGTTACTTGAGGAGGAAAATGTCCCGCTGGAAATTGTGGAAGGGGAAGCAAAGTCAATTAGTGTGACAGTCCCATGGTTTAAAATTCTAAAGGAAAGTTGTCAAGTGACTGTTGAAGGTCTTTATCTTCATGTGCAACCCAAAAAGGGGCGGATGAGTGATGGTTTGGAATAAATAAAAAATAGTGTTTATGTAACCCATTTGAAGGAATAATGTCCTGGAATATGTTAACATGTTGGTGGTATAATGATTTTATGTAGGGAAGCCACCGGAGGACTCGATGCTGCCGAGTTTATCCCTGGCTCCGAGTATTGTGGCAGAGGAATTCAAAGCCACGGAGCTTCCTAAGGATATTGATATGGATGAGGCGATGCCAGCGATCCGAAGCGTTGAAGAAACTATAGAGTCTGGTGAGATTATTGGGAAATGATTGCTATTGTCACAATGTAATAAGCTTGGATTGAATGTTATTTTTGACTTGCATTTCATAGTGTTATTCAACGTTAAATTTGAGCTAAAGGACACTGTGATTAGATTTGAGTCCCAAGATGATTTTGGATTAGGTTTTGGAACTGCTATAGAAGTTCATATTGATTCGTAAGTGTTTAAATGGCTGAAATGTAGAAAATTATATCCAAAATTGCTACACTGTGATTATTGAGTAATATACATATAATTCTAATGCACTTTTGCAGACTGAAAATTTTGCCCGAATCAAGTGAATCGGAAGGTAGCTATCAAATTGGTAGTAGCAGTTTCCTTAACAAGCGAATTTTGCTTGAGGGCCTAAGAATACATTTGGATATTTACAAAAAATCTCCCTTCCACAGTTTTAAGTCAGAGAAATGCCAAGAAGAGGAGAAACCTATCGTTTTGGCGGAACTCAAAGGAGTACAGGAATGTCACATGCAATTTAAATTGGATGAAACGCAAGAAGGACCAAAAGTAAGCTGTAAAGCTAAATTAGCTCGTGTTGTAAATAACTTTGCATGTTTTACTCCTTCAATCATGTCACACTGTTGATTTGGTTTCTAAATGAATGAGATTATTTTTAGGTGCAACTGGATCTTCACATTGAAACTCTTTTGATGTTGCTTACACCGATGCAGTTACAAATTCTTAAATTAATTTACCAAGATTTTAGTGACCAGTCTGTTGGGTAATAATCTAATGGAATTTGATCCTATAATGTTTTGTGCCTGAATTTGGTTGATTTCTATGGAATTTAAAACAAAAATGTTTACTCATTTATAGGCCGCACAACCAAAGGAGCCAAATCCAACCACAATTTCCGTATCAAGGGTGGACAAGCTCAGGTTTTTCAAACTTATGCAAATATTTTCCAAAAAAATACCATGAGCGATTAAAATCATATGAAGATTATAAAATTATTACTATTAATTAATTGAATTTTAGTTGATTCGTTCGAGAAATATTTATCTATGGTTGGGAGCAAACAAAATCCAAGGAAAGATGATGCTTCATTTGGAAATCAAACTCATTTGAATGTTCCAGAATCGGATGCATTTCCAACTGCGTCTGAGGGAGAGAATTTACAAAATGAAGATTCATTAGGTATTTAATATCAGAATTTTTTTTTGTTAATTGTAGAGCTACTGCAATGTTTTAGTGGATACATGTTTATATGTATGTATGGGTGGTTTATAGTCCGTCTTTCACCTTCCGGTATGAACAGACTCGTATACCTCCTTTATTATTTCAAGTCATCATATTACAAGCACTGATCATTTCTTAACAACTATGGAATGTATGGTAGAGAGAGAAAGAACGGGGATTTTGGGACGCTCATCTGGTTGTGGAGTGAGTCGAGGTATGCAGATCGGGTCTTGATAACATCCGTAGTTCACCTCATCCAGGGATTGCCGGTGATAGTCAAATCCAGTCCTCTCATGTCCAGCTCCTTCCGAGTGCAACCGTTCTTCCATCTCTCTCCATACATTCCACAACAGCCAGTAGTGGTGGGCTTATCTGGATGGATCGAATCCATGCCATTCCCTGGCCGAGGCCAGGTACTTCACCACTGGACTGACCTGGCTGTTCGTCTTTTCCATTTTACCAAAAGTGCTGCTAAAGTCTGGAAGTGCGTACCGGTTGAATTAAAGAATTCTGAAAATCTTACATTAGGAAAATTCCGTGAAAACATAACTAAATGGATGTTGGATAAACATCTAGTGGGTTGAGTGTGGGTTGGTAGCGTGGCAGATAGTAGAAAACATCGAAATCAAAAAGATTTCCAACAATCAATTTCAGTTTTACGTGCATAACTAATAATAGTCCTAATCGGGTAAAAAGTATGTGGAGTTTTTTGGTGATTCTAGAGAGGTCCCCCTTTTCAAATTGTCATTTTTCTCAAAAAACCGAAAATACCCAGAAAACCGACAAACGGATTTTCGCAAAACGAAGAGTGGGTTCCCGTAATGAAATTGCCTCAAAAGCTTAAGTTTAAAATTTCAACTCATTCGGATGGTCCAATGCTGAGATGTAATTGATAATAATAATAATAATAATTTATTCGGGTCGATATTTGGCCTAAGCCCTGACTACCACAAACAATTTTACAGAAATTTTCACTGGTTATTATGATTGAAATGATAATGATAAGTGTAAGTATGTAGTATTTACACCACAAAAGTTAAAGGAAAGCTTAAAGTTACTGAATGCTGAGATATAGCTGTGGCCACTTCTAGAAAGGAAAATTCCCCCAGGGGGGCACATGTAGGAATTTTTCACTTTTTTCCCCGAACTTTACCAAATACTCCCAACAAGAAAATAAATATTTTGGTCAATTCTCGCACCCTTGGGTAAAGTCGTGATTGGTCCTAACAATACAAGCTCAAATTCCTATCAAGATTTTATGATTAAAAAAAACAAAATGATAAATTATTGTGGAAACTTAAACCGACTTTATTACATATTTACTGATAAGTGATACGATGAAACTAAAGTGAAAAAAATGTTGAGCAATATACGTGATTATCATAGGCAAATACAATCATTATTATTATTATTGTCCAATACAATCCCAGTTAAATCTTCAAATTAATGCAACAATTTCCAGAACGCTGTAGTGAATTACGAGAAAATTAAGAGAAAAACCTCTGGTACTATCGGTGAAAATCTCAGTCGTTGAAGTTTTGTACAATTTTTCGCATTTTATTGGGTAACTACAAAAACAAAGATTCCCAGATGCTAAACATAAGCAAGATACTATTTTATTAAATACCCAACCTCTCTTCTCAATGGTGCTTACACAGCGTCGAAGCACAACAATATTGTTATCAAGCGTTAATTATTTGGGGTGGGGGATGGATGTGAGATCACGTAGAATTTTGTTTTTTCAAATTCAAAAAATTACTTCAAAATTTGAAACCTTTTTTTGGAACCCATATTTCACATTTTTTGAAAAACATTATTAATATTTTGAGAATAAAAAAGTTAAAAAATGGTATTTTGAGAATTTCAAGAAACTAAAAAAAGGGAGATCTGGCCAAATAAAAACTGCTACAAAAAGGTGAAAATTTTGTCAAAATCGGTTTGCGAGTTATTTTGGTTTATACAAGAGATTTTTGGTAACCCAAGTAACCCATTACACGATTAGTCTTGAAAAAAAGTTATTTACCTGGAAGACAACTAGATATGTTCGCATTTTAATTGTTAGGCTTCATGGGTGTTTATTTCATTTGGAATACATACCACGGTGGTAACTGTAGAAGTAGTTTGTCACGACAAGTCAATCAAATTGTGAGTTTGCCAAGGATGGGAAATCGGAAAATACGAATTAAAATTAGAATTAAAATGCTTCAAGCAATGAATTCGGATTTTGAATGCCTTTTGGAATACTAAAAAATATGAATTCCGATATAGATTAAAACATTTTCGGATATATTTGGTTTATGAATTCCGATTTGAATATTTTTTGGATACTTCACATAAATGAAAATATACAAAC
>JAQFXU010005822.1:0-11081 GCA_034693705.1 Spatulosminthurus flaviceps | reverse complement strand
TCATAGATGGCAAAATAGTCATTAATAACACTCACATTTGGAGAAAATTAAGCGCTGCCATACGAAATCAAATCGTTGCATAATACTCTTGTATAATGCGACTTGCTTTGCAACCTGACAGTCTTGGTCGTGGATCATACAAACTTTTACGCAAATTGATTCAGTCTGCATTTGTTTCCAAATCTCAAAGATCACTCCGTGGTACATTCGCTCAAATTAGTGAAGTCACGGTAATGCTCAATGGATTTCACTAGGAAACAAGTTCAAGGCTTGGAAAATATAGTGTGTAACTACAAGTCTTGGTCTCGTTTCACAATGGATTCCATCGTTCATCCTCCTTAAATCTCACTTTTTTTTACCAGTAATCTAGGTTTACAAATATATCAAATCGTTCCTCTTAATCCCCTTCACCTCCGCTTAAAGAATGTTTTGAAGAATCTGTTTCATTCAAAATTCAGAAAAATCTTCTGAATGTAAGTGTATTTACAAATCTGCAATAACACTTAATAACACTTATGTGCATATATGTTCTTCCTTTGGTTTCATTTAAACGTGTTTAATGTTATAGGAAATATAAAAAGGTGTTTGCATTGGTAATTTACCACTGTCCTTTTATGTGGTTTGGAAATTTTATTAAAATTTGGGGTTAAATTCTCTTTTATACACTGTGAATTCTATAAAGTACAGACCGGGCTTCTACCGGGTTCGATTGAAAAGGGTTATACACGGGTTCGGGTTGCAAATAAAATTATGGAACGGGTTTCCACCGGGCTCGGGCTCGATCAAAAAATAATGACTGGTTCACGGGCCGATAACATTGACCCGTTTACGGGCCGCGATCGGGTTGGGTTAAGTTTCCACGGTCTCCTCCCGTGACCGGATCTACATTTTGGACCGGGCCACACCTCTAGTATATACATAAACCATTTCGAGTTTATTCGTGTTGTACCAGCATCGTTGAGTCATAGAGAAGTTTCCGGAGTGATTCCTAAAGCGCGCAAATATATACCCATTCTTGGTTAATTATCATTTTTTCTTTTCTATACAGCTACAGCCCCTGGATTCCTGGTCCTGGACTCAGCCAGCTTTAATTGTTGTAACACTCAAACTATTTATGTATCTGTGTGATGTCTATATAGACATTAATTCCGTCAAGTGTGAGAAAGTGAAGAGAAAAATAATCATTTCCACATGACGTGGTTCAGTATACTCAAATATTGACAAATATATCATGGATCATATAGGAAATAGTTAAACTATGAATGTTAGCCGTAAATGTCGAGGTGAGTGAAAACACTGGTAATGGAACTTAACGCCCGTTTTTAAGCCATGTAAAGTTATTGCTAAAATACTTGTTAATGGGAAAAAGTAAGAAAGTGTTTCACGTTTTTAAGGCCGGTTAGTATGGGAAAAAATCCGTTCGAGTGGGATGCATGACCGACAAATTATGTATGAATAATTGGCTTATGATTTTGGATCATTCCAAGAAGCTGTGTTGTTATTCCAAGCACGCAGTATAATTGTTAGATTATCTGCAGAGGCAAATAGTCGTGTCTGACTTCTACATGTGTGGCTTCTTGTCGGGAATTTACATTTATATTTTACCTTGTGATGATGAAGGTGTGTCTTTGAAGAAAACAACCGGGAACAAATGCTAAAGCATGGCGAGTAAAAGGCAACCTACATTGGCAGAATCGTGGGGTGGACAACGGGACACAGTTTGTGATTCACACGGTGGAAGTGCCGGTAATTCTAAGACATCTAATCCTGGATTAAATGCTCGAGGTCTGGGACGAGGTCGAGGAGGGTGGAAGAAAAATGAAGGAAGTGCTGCTTCAAGTAGTCGCGGCCAAGGAAGTTCGAGAGTAAAAAAACGGGGAAGAGGACGAGGTCGAGGAAGGGCGGGCTCAATCCATGTTCCAGACAGTAGTGTAATTTGTTTGGAAGACGATGATGATGAACTGTGTCAGCAAGCGTTAGGGTGAGGTGCAACGATGGTCTAGTCAAAGATGTTTAATATAGTAAGAATACGAGTGTAAAAAGAAATATTGTTTCAGGCAGTTTGAGCTTGCCGAGAGTGATATTGCCAAAGCGTTAGAGACCGGAGCTAATGCTAAAGAAATTCCTGGTTTTGATGGAACGGCTGGTAATGAATCATTGAAACCGTAGAATATAGTACTAATTTTTCAGCGTGCATATTTTTTATAGTACTTAATGGTTAATGAGAATGAATTGTGTGGTATTAGGGGAAACATGGATATATCCTACTAATAGGCCCATCAGAGATTATCAGTTCACTATAACAAAGACTGCATTATTCCATAACACACTTGTAAGCTTACCTACAGGTATGTTGGAATCTCAGTTGTAACTATTATTTTGGAACATAAAATTCCTTTTAGTAATACCTGGGTAGTTATTCTCTGTAGTGATTGAACCTAAAAAAAATAAGAATTTATCTGAAAATTCATTTACTTTAAGGTTTAGGCAAGACTTTCATAGCAGCGGTCGTGATGTACAATTACTACCGGTGGTTTCCGAATGATATAGTAGTTTTTATGGCACCGACCCGACCTCTTGTTGCGCAACAACTTGATGCCTGTCATAATATTGTTGGTATCAACCCGGCCGTGACTGTCGAGTTGACTGGACAAATTCTACCAGCTAAACGAGAATTACTTTGGAAAGAAAAACAGGTGTTTTTTCTAACCCCGCAAGTAATGCAAAGTGATATTAATCGAAATTTTTGTATTGCTGAGAAAGTTCGTTGTATTGTTATTGATGAAGCTCACAAAGCTGTAGGGAATCATTCGTATGCGCAAGTTGTCTCAGCTATAATTCAAAAAAATAATCATTTTCGTGTGCTGGCATTGAGTGCTACACCAGGAAATGAAGTTGACGCGATTCAGCAGGTAATTGGTGATTATAAAATCTGAAGAGTAACTTGAGCAACTGACCTATGTTAACGACTGTGTCTTGTGTCTGTAAATTAAGTTCTTTTCATTAATTCCTAGGTTTTAAAAAATTTATTAATATCACGTGTGGAACTTCGCTCTGACAAGTCGCCGGATGTGCTGCCTTACGTTCATAATCGGGAGGTAGAAACGGTAGTCGTTTCAATGGATTCCTTCATGTTATCAGTGCATGAACAGATAAAAGATGTAAGCTAAATCAAGCTTGAGAGCATTGTCGGAGATTCACATTTTAATTGATTTTTCCATTGATTTTCTTCCAAAGGTTTTCCAAGTTTACACTGGAAAATTAATGCAGCAAAATATTTTACCTCGCAACGGCTCATCTTTGGGATCTTATCAGGTATGATATTTAGTGTCTAGATCCTAGATGAATGATGTGAAAGATGTTAGAAACTAATCTTAACTGGTTAAAAAAATATTGTAGCTGCTACAATCTCGCCAGCGCTTTCGAGCAACACCCCCTTTGCGGATAAATCAGTACGAACGAGGGCTCGTCGAAGTAACTTTTTCAACATGTATTTCTTTAGCAAGATCAATTGAATTGCTAACTGTTCATGGACTGCGCTCATTTTATGCCTTTTTGCATGGTAAGTCTTTCGTCGTGCTATTCAAAACCCATTCTTCCCCTGTAGAGATATTTTTATGTCATCTGTGACGGCTTCCAGCGTTACTACTCCGTGAGAAAGGAAGTGCTGTGGTTGCTTCTGAACTTCGAAAAAAAGGAGTTGAGGAAATTCTGAGGAATGTTCAAGAAAAACTAAACATTTCCATCGAAAATTCGTCGTTCAATATCAGCTCTTCAGGATTGTTTGATTCGGTAAATAATTCATGCATTTATCCAGTTTAGAGTTCAGTATCTGTCAAGTCAGTCTAGTTAGGTTAATCTTAAAATGTTGGTCGCTTATATATGTCCGCAGTTTAATGAGTGTGACAACATCCCGTTGCCGCAGACAGTGTCGGACAATATCGAAGACTACTTGCAAAGTCACCCAAAGATGAAAGTTTTAAAAGATATTGTTGAAAAACATTTTGAAACTTTTACAGCACGGAATGAGTCAACTAGGGTGATGATATTTAGCCAGGTACTACTAGGTAGCATGTAGACGTAGATATTATTTGAATATGCTGCTTTGGCTTGCACGCAAATTTTCATTGTTCGGTACCGTTGTTATTGGTTTCTTGTTGTAGTACCGTGACAGTGTCCAAGAAATTGGTAATCTCTTGAATATTTTAAAACCACGCGTGAAACCAATGGTTTTTATGGGACAAGCTAAAACAGCGGGGACTGGTGGTAGAGGATTAAAGCAGAAAGAACAAATTCAGGTCGTGGAGAAATTTAAGGAAGGGGGATTTAATGTTCTGGTTGCAACTTCGGTTGGTGAAGAAGGGTTGGATATTGGGGATGTCGACTTAATTATTTGCTATGATTCGAATAAATCTCCAACAAGGAATATACAACGCATGGGACGGACAGGACGCCAACGACAAGGAAGAATAGTTTTTCTGTTGACCGAGGGGCGTGAAGAGCGGGTAAAGTACAGATAAAACTTGGTTTTTGGGTAAGTAAGATTTCTTCAGTGCAAAACAATCTCAGTTTTCCATTTTTTAGCTTTACCGATTCAGTTTGACGCAACAGTCCAGCATTCAAAAAAGCATAATGGATCCAGGAAAATTGACGCCTTATTTGTACCCGGTCAGCCCAAGAATGGTCCCAGAAGGTATGCTTGTTTGCTTAAAACACCTGAATGAATGTGAATGTTTAGCTGTATTACTAAATTCTAGACGTGGTACCACAATGTTTCAAGATGAGCATCATTCTATCCTCCGAACATGAAAATTACTTTAATCGACGGAAAGCGAATGAAAGCAAAGACGAAGTCACCCTTGATGGTACATAATAATTTTTCTTATTATCTGAAAGTGAGCTTTCATTAATCTTAACTTCAACTTCCACGTTTTATCGAATTTTCTGTTGTTTTGTGATCAACTTAGATTCGGATTTCATCCGTCCCGTAAAACCAGCAAAGAAGAAAGTTCAAAGAGGTGTTTCTGGGAAAACTAAATCAGGACCTAAGAAAAGTTCTATTAACGTGAAAACACCAGCACCAGATGTGAATACCATTGCCAGGTACATTGAGCTGATGGAAAGTAAAAAGTCTACAAGCATCAACCCCAGTCTTCCAACTGAAACCATCGTTATCGATGATGAATTGCCATACTGTACACCCCCCTTGACTGATTTTGAACATTCCGTAGCCATGGTAGATGACGATTATGAGATATATTGTTCTCTGTTTGATATCCGTGAGATCAACGCCCAGTCAGCTGCAGCTCCATGTGTTCATGTACCATTGTCTACTCAAGAATTAAAATGGAAGCCAGACTACAATCGAATCTCAAAAGAATATATATTACTTTCCGACCTTCACCTCCAGACCGTAAAGGAATTAGTAGATTCAAATGTCTACGCAGGTGCAATAGATAGGTATTGTAAATGTGGCAATCCAGGGAGTGCAGATATCTCTCTTGCTGAAAGTATGTATGAAAGAATAGAGCTTGACGAAGAGTTCAATCAGTCCTTCAGCAATCCCTGTCAAGGTTTACAACCGTTGGCGAAACCATTCGTACGGAAATCGTTGTCTCAAGTACAACCTGTTGCTTTGCATGCTACACCAATGCGTAAATGTCCGACACCAAGCACTGAAACCGGCCTTTCGAAAAGTGATCCACATTTAAACATTGGTGGGTTCACACTGACCAGTTCTCTTGGGAATATTTTAGAAGATGAGTCAAAATATTTTGGAAATGACCATTGCTCAAAAAGAAACAGCATTGACAAGTTCGATGGGGCTTTTATTTTTGACGACGATAATGACCCTATGAATGGTGATGGCTGGATTGGAAATTCAGATACTGTAAGAGAGAGCAGATCGACTGTGTTACAAAATGTAAACACTTGCACTGTAAACAGCGCGAGTGTAAACACTGAAGAAGAAAAGGCTCCCAATGCAAACACCCTCGCCAAAACTAGTGTATTCATTAGAAAGTCGCAAAACCAGTCTATGACAAATGATGATAGCTCAACAGCCAGTGAGTCAGAATTTACTAGTTCTTTCATTCAACGACTAAATGGCAGCGTTAGACTTTCTCAGTCACAAAATTCCTTCAATATTCTAGAGTCGAGTGAAAACCAAGAGCGAGAAAATGCTGCTAAGTTGATTAATGTTAACTTCCAACAGGGAAATACTTCTAAACCAGTAGCTTTTTATCAAAATGTTCATTCAAATAGGTTTCCTGAAGAACTGAAAAGTGATTCGAGAAATCTAAAATTACTTAAACACCAAACGGGGACAAATCCAGGATCGCCAGACTTAGGTTTAAGACGGCGAAAATTTACTTTCAAGAAAAAAACATCTGGGGGTAATAAGTCTTTCGATCTCACTCCTGCTTTTGACGACGTTTCAAGCATTGGGAAAGAAACTAGTATTTGTGAAGGCAGTGACGTCAAGTGGCAAGATAAAACTGACGTGGTAAATGTTTCACTTTCTGCAACTTACGGGTATCCGGATAAACCTGCAAAACATGTACCTGGAATAATATACAATCCAAGAGAAATGTTCTCTCGCCTGCTAGACGATAGTGAAATAGACGTTATACCTGGTACATCTTCAGATGAGGACGATCCAAAGGGTGTTGGTAAACTCGTTGAAGACAATATAAAAAGAGACACGGCAAGTGATTCCACCAATTGGGATCCAGACGAGCTACCACCTACTCCACCGGATGCAAGTGAGAAAGCGCAGTCGAAACAGGAATTGGAAATGCCGTGCTCTAGTAAACGAGATTCAGATTTTGTGTTTAGCCCAGATCGCCGTAACTTTCCATTAGTGTCCCGGTTTTCAAACTCATTTAGTAAGAAAGTTTCGTTGCGAAATCATCCTGAAATTGGGACACCTGCTAATTGCTCCGTAGTCCCATGCTGTCCCAAGAATCGTTCAAATACATCATTACATAGTATGGCAAAGAATTCAGAATTGGAGAAGCCCGAACTTCCAGAGGTGCAGTACCTATCCACAACTCCAAGATCTGTTAAAGATTTTAATAATTCTCGCGATTATCTTGAAACTCCTTTGTCTTGTAAACAAGAAACACCGGCAGCGAAAAAATTTAAGTTCAGGAGTAAAATCAATCGGGTTTCCGGTATTTATAGCTCAACTGATTCTTTGCCATTAACTAAGTCACCTCTAAGAGTATCCCAATCTTTCTTGTCCGCAACCGCAAGGGATGCTGGTTATCGTAATGCTTTCTCACCTGCCCGTTCAGCTGCTCTGACCCAGGTCGCACCTAGTCATGCTTCCTTTAGTGACAGTTCGGGTACTCCAAAGCGGCCGTCTGCCTGGCACAGTCCTGGTCCAAAGATCAGTTCCCCGCTACCTCCTTCCAGTGCTCAAGTCGTGTCTTCGCCTGATTCTGATAATATTATTTTCCGCAAACGCTGTGCGGCAAGGAGAATAATTGATAGTGACGAAAGACCAGCATTTAAAAAACCTCAAGCCCGAAAGATTCGAAAGAAGAAAAGTCGTAAAAATCCTTTCTTATTAGACGAGGCTGATGGTACCAGTGAAGACAGCTCCATCGAAGATTTTGATGAATCTGCTTGCGCTGACGATTCCTTTATCTTTTATGGGGAAAACGAAGATGAGGATCAAGTTCCTGCAACGTAATTTCTGTTTCAATGATTAGTTGTGTTAGTTCTATAGAAGGCAGTTTTTAATGTTTGTTTGTATTTTAATGTAGGCAGCAGCATGCGATGTACCTGCAGTCCGTTAAGGATATTATTCCAGTTCGTACGGGAAGGATCGAGGAGCCATTACTTCCTGATGAGCAGCCCTACGAAGATGGAATGATTGAATACCTAGACGTAAGGTTTTGTTCCGTTTTTGGTCGTAGTCATATTTTACTTGTTTATAAATATTCCGCTGACCCAATATTTCATGAAAGCGAAAAATATGTTTACTTCGCAGGATTCATTCTGTGATGACGACGTTGAGTATGCAGATGTGGGGGTTTATACCCAGTGTATGATTGCAGCCCGTGAAGAAATCGAAAAGGAAAAAAAGACGGGAAAATCGGCAAGGCGCCTTCGTTCTCGGCGCTGATTTTCATTAAACATTCGTGACCAACTGTAATTTGCTTTTCGTAGTAGACAAGTTCAAGAAAATATTCTCTATATGTATAAAGTCTGTCGTTGGAAAATTCGTTCGCCTAGTTGAATTTTAGAAAACGCAACGTTATTATATTGTATGGAAGATTTTATCGCAACAACTTCATTTTCCAACCATGTAGGAAATTAATTTATTGAATCATCGTAAAAATATTAAAGTCAGCCACTAAAAATATGTCACACTAAACGTAGTCAGTGATGGTATGAACATTGAATGACTATGAGTACAAACAAGAAATTATACAGTATTTCCGTTCGGAAGCAATGATATTGAAGTCTCCATGTGCATACAAAAACTTGGTCGTGAATTTTCACGGTAAAGCATAATGATTATAATTATAAAATTGGAGTCATCAACGTATTTAATTTTCATACTGAATAAATGGTCTTTCGTTCAATTTGTTTCCTTTCTTGAGTTGTAGCTTTTAATGATACTGTATATAGCACTGTGGTTTGGATAATGGCTTAAAATCGTTGAGCCGCTCAGTCTACGTATAAGTGGGAGTGTAATATGCTGGATAGCCCAAGTATTTACATTGGTTTTTATATTTGCAGTTACTTTTCGCATTCTTCGTTACAACATATAGTGGCATAAAGAGCTTTACAAGAAATTGTATCAATCACAGTTAAATTGATATTTGAGGAATTTAACACGGAAAGGATTAGACTTCTCCGCAATATTCGATCAGTGCCTTGTTAATTGCAATGTAAGGTTATGGTAATGCAAATATTTTATTTAATCCTGTAATTTTAAAGTTTGAGTTAACGAATTGGTATCCCAATAGCTATAATGAAGTATTTCACTTCCATAAATTAGGAAGCAAATGAGCATCTGTAATATCAAGAAACCAAATTACTGTACTCGATGTCTACATCTTTATACAGCAAGTAGTTCAGTGCAAAGTAGTAATGCAGCCGACTTGGAGTATTACAAATGTAAACATTTACACTGGTTTCAGTTGGTAAACAGGAAACAAAGTGTTACAAATGAACATTCATTTGTTCACAATTGTGACTCTCAATTCTGTCAACAGTGTTTACATACGTAAATACCAATTCTTCGTACAATGTGGTGACAGTGAGAATTTTTCAACAGTTGTAAAAGCACCAATGTAGATATAAGAAATCGGTTTTTAAAAACCTACGAAGACATTCAATTATCCAATTCTTGGCAAACTAACATTGTAGAAGAGTTGAAAGGTAGTTTGTTCGCTAATTTCTCAAAACTCTACTGGTAGTACACTAAGAAAGACTTTTTTTTCACAGTTGTACAAAAAACATTTTTTCATATGTAGTTGCAAACATATTTTGTATCCCAATGAGAATTTGATCTTACTGCAGTTAATGGAATTTCTTAAATGTATAAGAACATGCATAGTGGAACTGACCGTGAAGGCTGTTTTTTATAGTTAGAAACCAACGATACTTTAACTCTCACGATACTAGCATATGTCAAGTTACAAAGAGCATTTAAATTTTTAACTCCATTAAATAAATGCTTAAAGTTGTTTACTCAAAAGTAAACAATATTGCGACCCAGATCGTAACTTTATACATTTCTGTATTAAATTTTATTTATTACATTTTATAGAGTAAAAAGTAACGTATTGGTTTCTTGCTTTCTTCAGAATACTCTCTATTGTTAATATTAGAATATCTTATTATGCAAATCAACTCTCCTTCCAATTATATTTACTGACACTCACAATGCCCACCTATTAATATCAATATAACATGGGTTTACATGCAAACCCAAGGCTGTAATTTGTTCATGTAGTTTTATTGTTCGTGTGAGGCATGAACTGAACAAACAAAAAATGAAAATTGTTTAGCTCAGCGAATTTTGTTCTTTGTTATTGTTCAAGTAATATTCTTATTGTTTTCTCTGACCCGCGCTGTACTGACGAGTCCCGGTAGGACGAATCAACGTTGAATCATCTTGGTCGAGGTAATTTTGGGTTATAATCACAGTTTGTGATCCCCAAAATATAACCTCAAATTGGAAACAGTTTGTTTCTATAAATTGTGTCACGTAATCCAGGTAAAATTGATCTTATAATATTCTTATTGTTATTGCTCAAATAAGTTGAATATTTTATTGTTCGTCTTCCAGTACAATAAGTTAGCAAGTTCTAAAAATAAATTCCTGTTTAATTGATCGGTTTCAGTTCTTAATTAAAAATAATTAACAAGTTCCACATTGTATGGATGTATTATTGGTTCAATAACAGCCGGAGTCGGGCTTCAACTTTGGTAAAAAAATTAACTGAACGCCGACTCACAAAATCAAGACCACCGGAATAAGTTAAAGAATGCTGGAAAGTAAATTATTGTGTGTAAAAGATCAACTTCCGCCATAACCTGATATATGAAGAAGCACATATTAGCGTATTCCTCTACCGATGCCTATTTTGGTTTGTTATTTCACAGTCCTCAAGCTGCAGATATTGTTATTGTTCAGTTCTTGCAGAATTAAATTGTTTTTGTTTGGTTAAACGAACAGAACAAAAGATCAAAACTAAACTTGAACTACATTACATCCCTAAACTTGCCAATCTAAATTATGCTACCACTATATTATGATTAGAGATAATTGTTATGTGAGTTTATGTACATGTGGCACACATGCATATGCTTCTTATATCTTCATCTTAGCATATGCATATGCTGACTTCACCTTAGGATTTATTATTATTATTATTAGTGGGTTTATTGTCCTTCAATACATACAAAATTACAATGCCATTATTGCGTAACGCTTCCAAAATCGTTATGACCTGGCAATTAAAAAGTTAAATTTGACTAACAAGCATTGCTATCGAGCTGTCACCCCCTGAGCTATGGGTTTTACATTTTTAATGGATTGCTACTATCATAAGAAC
>JAQFXU010005821.1:0-11082 GCA_034693705.1 Spatulosminthurus flaviceps | reverse complement strand
ATAATAATAATAATAATAATAGTTTATTAGGGTCGATTCATGGCCTTAGCCCTTACAACCACATGGATATACAATCATACATTTCAGTCAGCATAGTTATAATAATTATAATTATAAATTATAAATTAAATCGTAGAAGAGTGTCCTAACCTTGGACACATAACACCAAAACTTATAGATATTAACATAGTATTGAGGTTCCTTATCACCATTAAAAAGTTTAGTTAAATAGTCTTCTCTAGAGCAATAGTTGATAAGATGTTGGGGAATTAGACGTCTTCCGGAGGTGTAGATTTAATAAAAAGTTCAAACAATGTTAATCATAGGGTTGTTTTTGAGAAAATAATTTTTGAATTTTAAAATGTGAATAACTTTTAAACTAATTAATTTATATTGATTCATTTTGGTTCACGTATGAGAATGTATGGAATGTACCTCACTCAAACCAAGCCCCATTAAAATGTTTAACGACATTTTTATGATCAGAGAAAAGGGTTTTCAGTTTGTTTCCTCCAACATACCAAATTACCTCCAAGAGAAACGCAGCCAAAGATACGCCTCCAAAAACCATGAGAAGGCCAAGCGCCAATGTAAAATGTTCAATCTGAAAAGGTTTCACTTCCCCCACCGAAGCTCCCTCCTCAATTAAATCAACTAATTTCCTACTCTTCTCATCCCCCACTTCTCCTCTCTTCACGCTCTTCAACCATCTTATGCCGTTACTACGACAATACTCAATCACATCCTCAAACCATTTCAAAAAATGTCCTGTACTCACAAACTTCCCGCTATTTGACCCGATCGCCTCAGCCAGTTTTGAATACTTCTGCATTGCTACGCCTACATACAGCCCAAATATATTAGTATGTGAAAACTTTACAGGGATAAACCCAGGGAACAAGGTTAAATTCTCAGCTGCATTTATCCTCAAAACCGGTTCGTAATTTATAAGTGCTGATTTCGGTCCAACCACGGAATCCACCACGGATTTCACCGTGTCTTTTACCGCAACATACTCAAGTCTCTTCTTTATTTCGGCGTAAGTCGGATTGGAAGGTTTACTAAAAAATACATCACTAACGGTGCCCACGTAGTCAATCATCCTGATTTTATAGTCTCCCATCAAGCTCAATTCCTCTGGTGTCCCTGGAACCGGATCCGATTCCGGGAGTGTGAGAAATGATATAAGGTTGCTATTGAAGAAGGTCCCGATAAGGATGGAGTAAAACAAGAACATTCCCGAGAGGTGGCGCACGCTTCTGGGAATCCCTCGCGATTCCTGTAGAATCGCACAAATTGGCAGGATCATTGCCGAGTAGCCCAATTCCCAACAACTGGATTTTGAGTGTAACAATTCCAGCTTGAAATAATACAGTGGGATGACTAGAACCAAGGAGACAGCGATCGCGATCCAGGCGAATTCGTCAAAAACGTAAAAGATAGCAAATACATTGATTTTCGACTGTGATGGACGTGACACCAAAAAGGATAGAGGCACCGTTGAAACTGGGGATGTAAGATCAACGTAGGGATATCTTTCGTAGGTGATCCCCAACCAAAATGCCATATCCGCGGTCCCGTTGGCTAGAATTCCAATGAACCCATTCCAAGTACCATCAGGCTTTTGACCCAGATTTTTACTACCACGATGTTCATATTCAAAGGTGGAGTTATAATACTCAGCCATGTACTTCATTAAATTGTAAGTGAGCCCACCCACAGGTTCACCATTCTGATTGCGAATGACATGAAGCTTAAATGGATATGCTATGGTTTTAAAATGTCGATTCTTTAGAATATCATTCTTTGAATATTTAAGATCCAAAATTCTTTTATGTTGACCAAGCACTTCGTAGGTTTCTCTCTTATAAAAAATCCCTGTTTTGAATTTCAGATCTCCCGCGCTCTCTATTACATTCCGCACAACATCTTCCCCAGTGCCAATGAAAACATGGTGTACAAGTTGGCGGTGAAAGTTGAAGGGAAATGTTAAGAGGCTCCGGAGCTGATATTCGCTGGAATGTGGATACAATTTTGGTGAATCTTGCAATAGCAAAGAATTTGGAAGGAAAATTAAAGCGTGGTAGCAATTAGCACTGTTTTGAAGAGCACCAAGTGAATGATGATTGGGCCAATTTTTGTGGAAATTATGTCTTTCTGGGATGTTCGGAGGGAAAAAGCTGCTTTGATTATTCTTCACTACCAACCTTGGAATATTTAGCTGTCCTTGTGTTGGAACGATGGAGGAATTTTCATGATAGAGAAATACCAATGTGCAAACGCTATTCTCGTGAATTAAGTCCAACGAATATTTATCTAAAACTTTATCGATAGATGTGTAGAGATTTTTATTGTCTCTGCTGGCGGCAATTAATAACGAACTTGTAGTCAATATGCCCCACATTTTGATGTATACCATGAAGAGAAACATTTTCCTAAACATCCTGACACAGAAAAGGTGTTGGTAATACTGAAACAAAACGTGACTGTAATAGAGTTCAAATACTTCCTTATTGCAAATCTCCAGATCAATATAATATATGTACATGATGAAGCACGGGTAAGAAAGTTTTACACTCTAAGTGTTTCTCAATCATTATTGAGAAATTGCACGTGGAAATTATGATACATGTTATTTTCCCCAAATTATTGGAGCGTTAATTTCCCTTCAATTATTGTTCCTGGCATTCGTACATATATAGCGTACATATATACATAATAGCTTGTTCCTTTTTATGGGCTTGGTGAGACCTAAAATTCCTGAGATCCGACATGCACATGAATAAATGCGCCAATTAAATTAATTAAGCAAGTAGCCTCTGGCTCAAGTACGGTGTTGAGGGTTTTGTAAATAAGCTTCACTAATAGTGCAAATATGGATATTTATTTCATCGAAGCGGAGCCTAAATATTTATATGCAAATGAGGTGACGTCGTCTTTCTCGATTTCCCTTAAATTTCTATAATTTTGCTTACAAGCGCAGGTAAAACTATGCCATTAAAGTAGTATTAATAATTTAAACAGAGCCCCTAGCTCTAGCGTATCTTTACATTCCTAAAGGAAGGTTCTTATTGTTTGCAACGGAGCCAAAAATATAAATATTTACACACCTAACTTCACACCAACGATTACCATAGTTTTACATGCATAAAGGACGTTTATTTGCTCCAGGTTGGTCGAGTGCCTGAAATTCCTGAAAGTTGTCCCGACAATTAAAATTATTAAAATCTTATTTATACGTAAATAGCTCATCATACCTTGAGCACAATACTGAAAAATAAACACCATCAAATTATTTGTACATAGTAACTCCTCCATTTAGCAAACCGAGACAATTATTTTAAGAATTAACTGTGGCAGATACTTTGTTAAGAGGTTAACGACAGCACAGGAATCATGAGTGGGGGAGTGCAAAAAGCCATAGCTTGTTCAGCCCGGCCATTGAATTTTTAGCATCTAATGTATAAATGTCAAGAAATGAAGAAATATTGCAATTTCACTTGCAATTATAAAAAAATAACGGGTTTAAAAAAAGAAAATGTACAAATATGACTTTTTCTTCGAGAAAATTAGCGAAATTTATCAAAAATTGATCACAAATGTCATAAATAACGCATTTTCCCGCTATTTTGTCAAAATTCCGGGAGGGGGGGGGGGTACGTAATACATGTAGTGATGTAAGATTGTCACATTTTGTTCGGATTTTGTTTTGGTTTTGTTGCTTTTCACAACCACAATCCGACTTAGCAGTCACAAATCAACCACAACTTGAAAACTCATTAACAAATCAATCACAACCACAATTCAGTAGAACTCTCAACAACAAACTAATCACAATCTAAGTTCTCAAGAACAATTCCCACCGCTTTACATCAAAATAGAAGAAAACAAAAACTGGACAATTGATTAAACGTCACCCAATTGATTTGTAGTGTAACTAGTCATATACATATATTAAGTCCCTCAGAAGTCGTAAGTAGATATTAGCTTACGTCTTCTTTTTCATATTTTGGATAAATCTTACAACAACCACAATATCTTTAACAACAATTGTGATTGATCTTCACAATCACAAGAATCACAACCACAAATTGGACCCACAACCACAAATCACAATATGCGTGATTTTGTTGCTGCAGTCACAACAGCAACCACAATTTACAGCACTTAATACATGCGGGGTACATTTACCCCCTAGTTAGTAAGTAAGTATTGGGTTATTCGTTAGGCTGACAGAGTGTCCTTTCGTTGTTGAAATTTTCTATATGTAAGTATTATTATCAAATGTGTTATTATACATATCAGTTTCCTTTCTGCAAGTATTTTATGCCTGCTATCTTCAGTATTTTACTCTAGCTGTGAAACCACGCATTACGGGGTTAATATTGTGCATACAATTACGGGCAATAAATCATTAATCATCAGTTTTAAGTGCCTGGCTATATACCTCACTTAAACTATACCCCAATATATTCAAGACATTTATATGACTTAATTGTGAAAGGGATTTTCCGTTTGTGTTGTCCTTGTGGGTTTCACCCGTTATTATTACATAGCAAGTATAGTCCATCTGAGCAGGTATGCTGAGGCGAACTAAATAATCTAAACGAAATATTTAAAGTAATGGTTCCTACCGGTAAAATTTGACGGACCCTAAGCACAGCATTACAACATACCAAATTATCTCTAGGAGAAAAGCAACCACAGACACGTATCCAAAAATCCTGAGAATCCCAAACGCTAATGTAAAATGAGCAATTTGAAATGGCTTCACTTTACCAGCCGAAGCTCCCTCTTCTATTAAGTCAACTAATTTCCTACTTTTCTCATCCCCCACGCCCCCTCTCTTCACGCTCTTCAACCATCGCATTAACATCATATTTTAGAAAAACTTGATTTATACAATTATTATAAAATTTGTGTTTTGGATGGAAATTTAGCACAATTTTGCCATTTAATTGCTAAAAAACCACTACCCGTACAGAAATACGGTAGGTACCGTTGAAAAGCTCTCGCCAAGATCTTTCGAATGATATCCACCACTTGAAAATCCGAGGCAATCATCATAGTGTAAAAAATAGGTCCACCCCACCAAATTAGTTTGCTTAATTGGCTATTATTTTGTGTAGCCAAACAACATTTTAAGCAATTCTTGGCCAGCCTAAAAACTCTCCATAATTTTTTGTACTTTTTTCAATTTTTCGCGAGTTACTACTGAGAGAGATGGTCCTGATGGGATGGGATCTCTCTGGGCTCGTAAAAAACCAAATTGTGTAGCTCGAATTTAGGGGTTCGAATTTTAAAAACTAATTTTAATGGAAAAAATCGAATTGCTTGGCTGTGAGAACTTCCTGGATCCCAGCACTCTCCACCATTTGTGGGAATAGATATGGCTCTATCCTCTGGCTTGGCCAGCACATGCTGATGCCTATGCTCTGCCTTGCCGTATGCCTAAGTAAGGTAGACTAGATGTTAACGGGTCGGGATCTCCAGGAAGACTGGAGTCTTTATTACACTTCTCTCATTCTCTCACAGTCGCACACACATACATTATACATTCGTATATGCCACATGTCACAAGGATGTCTCCACATCCTTCCTCACACTACGTCCAACCACTTTTTAACTCAGGAGCTTCAAAGAAAGATTGTCCGACGTTGAAATACATTGGGAGCAATTGCACTTAGGACCCGTTCATAGCCCCTATGGTAAACATAGGGAGACAAAAATTTTTAAAAACGATGTAGATGGTAATTATGCTTCAAAAAAATATTTTCCCTATTTTTAATAAAATACTACGAATTTGGTCAAAAATGAACTGAACCACAAGGGGAAAAAAGTCTATTGTGCACTCGGGGAATCCATGGAAAGCTCCGATATGTTTCGTTTACTCGAGCCTCGGGTTTATGTTTTTTTCAGGTCTTTATTATTCCTTCCTTTTGTGAATTTAGGATAAACTGTCATCCCATCCGGACTGGGTTTTATTAAATTGGGTGCTCATTTGTGCTGGAGTGAATAGGCATATATATATGTGAGCTCTTCCTACCTCTTAAAGTTAGCAAAAGTATGGTGTAAATATGTACATGAACTCAGTCGCTATGTTGAGTGATATTCGTAAATATCAATATATCTCCCTGAGTAGAGTCAGTAGTAATTTCATACCATTCCCTACACTCCACACGTAATGCAACGTAGAGACAATGACGATCAATTTCAATGTTGGTTTAGTCAAGCTTTTAATTAGACAATTTGTGGTGTTACTTGGTACGATTTACTTGAATTGAAATTTCCGATTCAAGTTTGCTTGAAAATTTACATGATGTTTCATGGTCAAGTTTGGATTTTACATGACCCTGGCACATAAAATTATTATGACGTTTTTAAAGGCAGAAATAAAAAATCAACAGGTTACTTTTAATGAAATCCATTGTTACTTTTTACAATCAGAAATTCATACGTATTCTACAGTATTTGTCAACATTTGAGACTTGAGATTGACATTTTTGCTCCGCCGCCACCCAAACCCTATGGTCTTTGTTCGGCTGTGGTTGGTGTAGCCGTTGCGGTATCGTCCTTTATTGAAATCGTCCAATTATGTGGTGTCACTACGGACACCGCTTACATAACCAAGTCGAGCTAACTTTACTTGGGTTATACTTGCATGAGGAGAGCATTCATTTCTGTTTGCTTCCAAAAGTATACGAAACGACTTCGAAGAGGAAAGCAAGCAATGATAATATTCCAAAAGCCAACAGAAACCCAAATGCCAATGCAAAATGTGCAAGTTGAAAGGGCTTCACTTTCCCAAGAGAAGCCTCCTCCTCTATCCGATCAACTAATTTCCTACTTTTCTTGTCCCCCACGCCCTCCCTCTTCACGCTCTTCAACCATCTCATGCCCTTGCTACGACAATACTCAATCACTTCCTCAAACCATTTCTGGTAATGCCCGGTACTCACAAACTTCCCATTATTTGCATCAATCGCCTCAGTCAATTTAGAATACTTTTGCATTGCTACGCTTAGAAACAGGTCAAATATATTAGTGCGTGAAAACTTGACGGGGATGAAGCCTGGATACAAGGTTAAATTCTCCGCTGAATTTATTCTCAACATCGGTTCGTAATTTATAAGTGCGGACTTGGAATTAACCACAGCATCCACCAAAGAATTCAACGAATCTTTTGGCGCAGCATATTCAAGTCTCGCCTTTATTTTGGCGTAAGTAGGATTTGGAGGTTTACTAAAGAATATGTCACTGCTAGTACCGACGAAATTTATCATCTTAATTTTATAGTCCCCCATTGTGCTCAATTCTTCGGGTGTTCCAGGGACCTGATCCGTTTCCGGGAGGGTCAGAAATGCTACTAGGTTGCTATTGAAGAAGGTCCCAATGAGGATGGAGTAAAACAAAAATATTCCCGAAAGATGGCGCACGCTTCTGGGAATCTGACACGCTTGTTGCAGAATCGCACCCAACGGCAACATAAACGCAGAGCAGAACAAATCCCATCTCATGGATTTTAAACGTAATGTTCTAAGCTTAAGGTAATAAAGGGGGACCACTAAGAGCAATGAGAAAGCAATCGCGGCCCAGCCAAAGACATCGAAAACGTAAAGAATTGCAAATTTATCAATCTTCTGCTGTGGGCGGGACACCAAAAATATTAGAGGCATGCTTAACGTTGGAGATGTAAAATCTGCGTAGGGGAATCGTTCGTATGTGCTCCCTAACCAAAATGCCATATCCGCAGTCCCATTGGCTAGAAGTCCAATGAAGCCATTCCAAGTTCCATCAGATTTTTGCCGTAAATTTTTGTAACCGAAGTACTCAAAATCAAAAGTGGAATTATAATAGCCTGCGACGTATCTAATGAAATTGTAGGCCAACCCTCCCACCGGCTCATCATTTTCGTTACGGACGACTTGAACTTTAAGTGGATACGATATGGTTTTAAAATGTCGATTCCTTAGAATATCATGTTTTGGGCGTTTGCAATCAAAAATTATATTATAGTCTTCGTTGGTTTCTTCCTTATAAAATATGCCTGTTTTGAATTTCAAATCTTTTGCGCTCTCCATGGCATTCCGCACAACGTCTTCTCTAGGGCCAATAAAAATATGGTGTACGAGTTGGCGGTGAAAGTTGAACGGAAATGTTAGGAGACTCCGGAGCTGATACTCACTGGATTTTGGATATAACTCTGGCAAATATTCTGATGCTGCTGGTAGAAAAATGAAGGCCTGAAAGCAAAAAGGGCTGAGACGAAGAGAACCGAGGGATATTTTTGACACATTTTTGTGGAAATTACTTCTTTCGGAGATATTCGTTGGAAAAAAACTGCTTTGGTTATTTTTCACAACCAACCTTGGAATGTTTACAGGTCTCGGTAAAGGAATGATCAAGGAATTTTTACGATATAAAAAGATGATTGTACAAACGCTATTCTCATGACGTAAACTCAAGGAATGTTTCCATGGATTTGTATCTAAAACTTTTTTGATGGTTGTTGTCCAATGTTGATTTTCGTCATAACAGGGAAATTGTAATGAATTTGGAATCAAGAAACTCCATATTATGTAGAAAATCGGGAGAGACATTTTTCCAATGGATGTCCTTATTCAGGAAATGTTTAAATGAACCTAAATTCACTGAAACCTAAGGGTGTTATGAGGGGCTCCAAGGAACTCCGTATTACAAATAAAATTATAATCCTTAATAATATAAGTGCAGTCTTGCATCGTTGCTTCATTGTTAGTCGGTGAGGTTTGGCAAGTGGCAATTGCAAAGAGTTGGAAAGTGGCAATAATTCGTGAGAGTGCAACCTGCTCTATTTACTATTCTGTGAGTATGAAATATTTCTAAAATTTCATCACTATTGCTTAATATGCAGGGCAAATCCACTTAGAAATTATGAACAGCAGTCGTATCGATGGAGCTTATATTTACTAACTGAGTAATTGTTACCACAATTTTGTGTACAAATAAGATACGTACCGTAATTGTCTGGGGAACGAACGGAAAGAGGTCCTCTGACAGGCGAAAAAGTTAGATCTTTCTAGGTTAAAATAAATTGAAGTTATACATATGCATAGCTAAGTATTCCCTGGCTGTAGTCTATTATGCATTGGCACATAAGCACCACTTATGAAGAATTTGGCTACTTACTTGAGAGCCAAAAAATTTAATTAGGTGGATGATTTCCCAGCCAGCATTAGCCAAATAATCAATTCTACTGTATGTATATAAATTATAGCGAGCAGACCTTTGCTCTCCGCCGGCTGAGCCTATACAAATAATACTTAATTCTTTCCAGTAGAAAATATTACCACCAAAGTGTTCATCATACGTAAGCATCTAATTGCTCAAGTACAAATTATCAAAATGTGGATTAATATTGGAGGTAATTTATTATTTTCCAGCCAAAAAAATGAAGTAATTGGGTGGCTTCATATCTTACAATTTTCATGAAGTATATCGACCAATTTTTTTAAATACTGAAGTCCACATAATAACTTTTCCAGCAACTTAGCTCAGACCAACTAATTAATAATTATTAGCTCTAATTATAAGATCAATTTTACCTGGATTGCATGACACCATTTATAGAAACAAACTGTTTCCAATTTGAGTTTATATTTTTGGGGATCACAAACTGTGATTATTACCCAAAATTACCTCGACCAAGCTGTAGACAAAGTTGTTTTGTCCTACTGGGATTCGTCAGTATACAGCGCGGGTCAGAGAATATTAACTCTAACCTCATTCGCTTGGAGGTATTAACAGTATCAGAATTTATAGGTTGGAATTAGCATGAAATTGAGAAAAGTCCTCTTCACACAAGCTGGGAGAAGAAAAATCGTGAGTCGTAAAAAATACAAGCCCGTGACGCCAATGGGAACTCCTGGTCATTTATAAGACCACCTCATCGTTATTTTATAATGTCGCTCAGTGCCGAACATTTTCGAGTTAGATCTTTCATGTTGGAAAAATTACTCGATGGTGTCCTCTGATTGTGAGATGAGACACAAGAGAGTCATCAAAGGAAGACCAGGAATTGAACAATGACCTCTGCATGCGTATTCAACTGAGGTTCTAATGAAACACGAACGCCAAATTTGCAATTTGGAATGGCTTTACTTCTCCAGCTGAATACAGCTATCTCTCTTCTATCAAAACAACTCCTTTCCTACTTTTTTCATCCCCGCTCCCCCTTTCTTAAAGCTCTTGAGCCACCGCATAAACTCAATTCGGTAATACTCATTCGTATCCTCAAATCATTTCATGTAAAGTCCTGTACTTACAAACTTTGTTTGAACATGTTTGAAACCTCGGTTTAATATCATTAACCATCAGAAAGCAATTGATTAGTTTAGGCCAACTGCTGTTTCAAACGTGTAATGATTAATGATTCTGTTTTATGATTCAAGTCAGGTTGTAGAAATTTTTTCAACTAATGAATTTTATTTACTACTTCGTAACACTTTCTTAGTTTCTAAACTACTACACCCCATTTTCAATTACATATGAATTACTAAAGGAATTATTTATCTGCTTGAACTCGAAGGATGAAATACAAATTGTATGAATAAAATATTACGAACCACATTTTGTCACTTAATAATAATTTTTCCTTTGCTTCATATACAGCGTTTAGATTAGATTCGGGTGTAGTTTTTCGGGTACCTTTCGATTTTATTCTTGGAGTTTCACTTATGGTTCGGATTGTGGCCAACATTTATTACATTTCCAAGTGCGTTCGTTACATTTCGTGCTATTTTACTTATATATTGTGCATTAATAGTCCTTTATTCTGAGAGAGCAGGCTAAGACCTTGATTTCACTAGTGGACTTATAGCCATGTTTAAGTTAACTATAGTTAGTTTAACCTTCCAAAAGCTAGGGATTTCACTACGGAAATGGTTAAATTAGCCATTTTTACTCCGATTTCACACGAAAATAATGGTTAAACTAACCAATGGCTAATTTAACAATGCACGATTAATCCAAACACGAAAAAAACGGAATTCTAGGAATTTTCAAAAAAACCGAAGTTACGAGTTGAAGTGCCACCACCCACTA
>JAQFXU010005820.1:0-11085 GCA_034693705.1 Spatulosminthurus flaviceps | reverse complement strand
ACACCATCTATGTACAGAAGTAATGAAAGTGAGCGAGCGAAGGTGACTACAACTCGGCTCATTTAATACTATTGATTGATGTCCCATCTATTTGCAAGCATTCCTTCAAAATAAAAAAAACAGATCCCAGATTTTCAATTTTTTTAAAAGATTTCCATAATTTTCTTGTGAAACCATTCAGCCCAATATTTTGACAAATTCTCACCTGGCGTACCCTAATTCTTGATCTAGAATTTTGAGAAACCATAACCCTTTGGAAAGTTGCGGTCATGGCCGGGCAAAATGGGCATAAATTGACTCATTATGTACCTTTGTTGTATTATAATTTGCCATGCGATTCCGTATAATTTATGGAAATTATGAATATCGTGCGCTAAAATGAAATTGAGTAATTTTAAGGACAATTTTAAAGAAATAGTTCTTTTTGGAATTTAGAATTTGCTATGGTTTTTTCTTGGTAGATACATTTACGCTTGTTACTTTACTTGCACCTACATTCTTCCAACACTTGTCCCATGGCTTTTATTCGGGGAGCCGTTGTTCAATGCTTTCTGCGTGGGTGCCTGTTTGAGAATAACTTGGACTTCCCATAGAACCTTCCTTGTAAATAGCTTTGCGCATCATTGGGGTCACAAACCCTATGACTCGTAAGTGACATATTTTTATTCATGGCTTAACTATGGAAGCATTAAAATCCATAGGGTTTATAAAATAAAGACAGAGCTAACATGCAATAATTATTGATTATACCTCGGAAATTTTTACCAACGCAACAGCTCAATTCGTCCGGTGGAGAGTCGGTTCATCTCATTTCTGACGATGGGGGAGGGCTGGCACAATTACCACCATGTCTTTCCATGGGATTACAAAACATCCGAGTTGGGATTCTATCGATGGAATTTCTCCACAGCCGTCATTGACTTTTTTGCTTGGATCGGCTGGGCCTATGATTTGAAAACTGTTGACAAGGACATCGTAGCTAACCGAATGAAACGAACAGGCAATCTGCGGATATCAAATGTGTCATAAAGTCATAATACGGGCCACTGATTAGCATTGTTTTCCGTCTTTATGCAGGCAAAATAAAATGAAGCCAACAAAAAATTTGAATTCAATTAATTACTATGGAACTTTCCATTTTCGAAGGTCTTTAAACTACCCGGCCAAAATACTTCTTTGCTTTTCCCTGATGTGGCTGGTATAATATATGGCTGGGTTGGTCCCATATTTATCCCAAAATTAGTAGTCGTATTTGTCATTTGTCATCATTTTGATGTTTTCATACAGCAAGAGAAAGGAACTTGAAATGGAGGACCCTTCACGTGTAATTTGTGCTTGTAATGTAATTTTGTTTATTCAAATTTCAAACTCATATTTCCACACAAATTGTGTAATGTATACAATATGTAAATGTAAATAATCTAAAATAGTAATAATTAAATCAACCCAAAATTCTCTGAAACGATGCAGTGCAATAAGATTGATAGATTTCCACGATGACTATTAACCAAAAACCAGCGCCATGTCAGTATGCTAAATCAACTGCCTAAATAACATGCATTTATTAATCCTAACCCTAATGATTGCAGTAAAAACAACAGAACGGTTTGTGTGAAATAACAAGCGTTGGAATCATACAATAATTGATAATAAATAGGAGGTTATTAAATTTATGAAATAATTCTAGTTTATCTTCATGCCGACCAAGACATATTTTTTTGCAGCTGAAAATAAGGCTTATTTAATAAGCATATATAATTTTAGCGCAATAGCCCACACATATTAATTTTGCGTGTACATATTTCTAGCGTGGTTGAACTGAAAATTCCAAAACTATTTGATCCTATTAAACTGGGGAACAAAATAGTGATTGATTTAAAAATAACAATGCAAAATTTTCCAAAAGTTTTTATCTTTATAAATTCACACGAAAAAGTAGTTGGACCCGAAAGGTGCAAAACTTTGTCGTAGTACCCCAAGATATGACACAGGGTCCAAGAAATTATTCAGCAATTGTCACAAGGCCACGTTAAACGACCCAAGGTAATTGAAACTTTCCCAAAGTCAATAAGCTTATAATTTTTATGAAAATCTCATAGCATGTACACAAGATTCCACTTCCCTTATTTTGTAAACCATAAACATCACCGCAGTTAATATATGTATATTGTTAAGTGTGTACATTTCACGCGGCACAATTTACAGCTTCCTAGGCTTTAACCCCTGTGCCAGGGGATTGTGCCCACCGTTGAGAAAAGGCGATAGAGTTTCTCTATGCACATATCTATTCAAACTTTAACACTAATAATTAACAACCCAGTTGCGTCAGATAGATACACTGTATGAACGTGTCATAATGGAACGATAGTTTACATAAGCTATTTGAAAGAAACGTAGCTCTGACCTTAGTCATAGGTGTAAATTACGATATAAACCGTGAAATAATAGAGAACCAAAATAGTCTCAATGCAAAAAACGTAAATGAATAGCCTCCGGCCAAATAAGCATTCCAGAATATTTAAGCAAACCTTACTTACGTTATAGACATCCAGACGCAGTATATTTTTGACGTGGTGAGAAACTCTTCTATATTGGAATAATTAAAAGTATAGGAACGTTTAATGGTGCAAACATTTTTAAACACACTACCCACTCTACAGATATTAATCCTATTACCCGTTGCTTTGAATGGATAAAAGTCTTTAGTGACGGCTACAAAAGCGGCAACACCTGAAGAAAAGTAAGCAAAGTATCAGAACACAACGATTTTCAACTGAAGTAAAGGAAATATGTTTTAATGAATTGAATGTGAGTTCCCTCCTAAGCTAAAGCTAATTTACCGACGCACATTAGACTTTTTTACCCCCTTGGGTTCAGTTTGTTTTTGACTAAAACCGAAGTGTATCACTAGAATTAGGAGAATAATTTTTTTGAAGCATTATAACCATCTTCGTTCATTTTAGAAAATTTCGGCTCCCTATGCTTACCATAGGGGTTATGAACGGGCTTTAAGTGCATTTGCTCCCGATGTATTTAAACGGCGGACACTCTTTCTTTGAAGCTTCTGACAATGGGGACCCCCCAAGTGAAACAATCGGATTTTCATGAGGTATATGGCATTCGAAAGGTCTCGGCAAGACCATTTCAACGGTAGCTACCATATATCTGTGTGGGCCTTAGTTTTTGAGCAAACAATTGGTGAAGATTCCGTTTAAATACATGCAAAATATGATATTTTATCCCCAATTGGAGCCTCTAAATTTTGATTGACTGTAACTTTTGCCCATCCAATTGCATTGCTACCTAGCAATTCTGAAATCTTATAACTTAGGGTTTTAACATTTTGTTTAATCATTCACATCATCCAGAATTTAACACAACGTGGTATAGGGAGCATAAAATGTCCCCACAGATTTTGTGAAATGACAGGTGTAATTAAAGCGTTAACTAATATTTTACTTTCTCATAGTTGAGTCAGGAAAAAAATTTCCGATTATTGAACTTTGATATCAATTTTGAATCTGATTTTACAGGAAGGTTAATGAATGTGTAAGTTGACCCTTGCAAATCGCAATTTTTGCTAAATTTTAACTCCCTTAGTTTAATATGCTGCTCCAAACGCCAGTGTTACTAGTGAGATTGCCTCCGGGTTTTGTGCGAAAGCATTTGTTTAAAACGTGGAAACAAGTGTAATAGCAATAATGAATGTGTATGGCCTGTTGAGCTTAATTCTGTGGAATATTGATCCATTTGGTTTTTGATTGATTCAAATTTTTGGACGAGAATTAGAATTTAGTAAAACGGAAAAAGTCTGCGCTAGAGGCATTTCAAGACAAATAATGTGCACCAAATCCTGTAGTTCCCGTCATCCTGTTCTGTAATAAAGGATCCGAGGAAAGCGTTTAAATTTCGATACCTCGCCAATTTGGTTTATGACATCTGCATTCTATTAACTTAGTCAGATAATTCCTATGCTTACCAATGGTGATACATATAACTATTCACGTTGGAGTATGCATGGTTGAAGGTCATTAAAATTATATGAAATTAGGTACTCACGATAGATAGATTAGTAGTATTGGTATTGAAATCAAATAAATGTATTATCCATGTACTTGTCATAATGTGGTAGAAAACATTCCCAGGAGCAGGTGATGCAATAATGGAGACATTGATAGGCAAGTCGGTGTAGGATTTACATGCGAAAAATTATATGAACTTTGGGTCACGTCCATCAATATTTGCGTCAAAGTAGTCCGAATTTTCGCTTTTGTCTTCATCAGGCTCTCTTCATGGCATCTTCATGGGCTCCCTTTGTCTTCATAATATTAAATCATGAGTGACGTGAATACAATAATTGCAAAAATTTTTACCCTCGGATGAGATGAGCTATAAAATTTTATTACATTTACTTAAATCAATTGTGTTACAGATCTGGAATTAATAGTAGGGATAGATTGACCTGGAGCTTACTTTCACCTCCATCTGTGTATATAGTGGACGGAAAATTTGATTAAAATGTTGACAAATTTTTACATGATACATGATATAAGGAAATTTAGGAAAGGAAATTAAGGGTGAATTAGGTTCCTTATTTAGAAAAACCGGTAAAAATGGGAAAATCACATGTGAAAAGTGCACAAGGGAACAACTGGAGCATCTAGAAACAAAGGTTTTATACATATAGAAATTTTATTCATCCAGCCAGTCACAGTTTGAAGAGCACGGAAGCAATGTAAATTGTCCTTTGAACCAGGATAAATGTCAGAAATTAAAATGACTGAAGGTTTATGTAATTATTTGGTTTTCATTGTAAGCCACTTCATAAAAAGCATAGACTTTCAGGGCGCTTACAGATTAGAAAAGCAATCTTTACAGTTTAATTTATTGCCTGTTCCATGAAATACCAGTTTTGTTTCTCACCAACTACGATTTCACAATCCTTTCAAATTAGGCTCCGTATTTCCAGGACTTCCTCATACGATATATGACATGCTCAACCTGATAAACCTGACTTGAAAAATGAACAGTCCATGTGAATATTTTATTGATAATTTTCCTATTAGTGATTATCAGACCAAGTCATCAGGTATGACGTGGAGTTTTTTAAGGAAGGACAGGTGGACAAAGATGTAAAGGTTACAAAAATTAATATTAACATGATAGGGTAAGGTTATTTAAGCGCTGGATTTTAATCGCACCTGACATTGCTCCAGGCTTTTAGTGTGAAATAACATTTAAGTGGCAATTGTTCCACAACTTTAGAACCTCAAGAGATTTTTGCCATGGATTCCTTAAATAATCAAACAATTTCGAGTTTCTTCGCTAATAAAACGGTATTTCTGACGGGAGGTACGGGTTTTGTTGGGAGGGCCACTTTAGAAAAGTTACTTCGAGGTTGTCCGGAGGTTGATAAGATTTACGTTCTAGTAAGAGGGAAAAAAGGGAAATCTGGGGAGGAGCGAATGAAGAAAATTCTGGAGGCTGAGGTACTTTGATATTTTGACACAGTTCAACTCAATATTTCCTCCAATTAATTTGGAGGTTTTGGAGAAAACGTATCTATTTATGATTTACTTATCATTTGCAGTTATTCCAAAGGGTACGAGAAAATGACCCGGATTTGTTCAAGAAAATTATTACGGTCGACGGTGACGTCACAATTGATGAAGAGTTGGGTATTTCATCGGAAGAGTCCGTTGTTCTAAGAGAGGAAGTCTCCGTGGTGATTCATTCGGCCGCTAACACAAACTTCGCGGCTGGGCTTGAAAATCTCTTGAAATCCAATGTTGGGGGTCCTAAAAATATGATTGCATGGGCCAAGAAAATTAAAAATTTGAAGGTATCAACCGATTTGAGTTTTCCGTGTTGCTGAACATCTTCAAATAAATGATATGGGCTAATGCAGACACGTATTTATTTTCAGGCTTTTGTACACGTGTCGACTGCATTTTCCAACACTCACGTCCACCCAATGAAAATTGAGGAAAAAGTTTACACCAGCAAAATCAACCCACACGTTGCTTTAAAATTGTATTCTGAATTTCCCGCTGATTTCGTAGAATCTATTATTCCCAAGTAAGGCGTGCGATGCTCTCTCAATGATGTATAAAAGTTGCATGCTAAAATGAAAACTTTCATTCACATTAATTTCCTCATGTAGTTTACTTGGCCAACATGCTTCTATTTACACATTTTCTAAATACTTGGGTGAGACTTTGATTCAGGAAGCTAAGCATGATCTGCCGATCTGCATTGTCCGGCCATCCTTAAGTAAGTAAGAGCTATACTTTAAACGGAAGAGCTTGGATAGGAAATTAAAAAATTACATTCAGCAGAAGCTTCAAATGCTCCAATAAAATAAAAATTATTAGTTTGAAATTTATGGTTTAAAAATGTTCTGACATTTTAGTTGGCCCCGCCGTTGCAGAGCCTTTTCCAGGTTGGATAGATGAGGTAGTAGGGTTCTTTGAAGGTGCTATATTAGTGGCAAGAGGACTGGTCCGTGTTTTCTATACCAACAAGAATGCGTCAGTAGATGTCGTTCCAATAGATTTTGTGGTGAATCTTACGTTAGCGGCTGCCACTTGCAGTGGGTTAGGCCTAATGGAAACAGAAGATGTCCTTGTTTTCAATTGTTCAAGCTCAAATCTTCCAAATCCCGACTGGCGCGGGATTTTGATGGAAAACTCACAAAAATATCCGCTGGACAAAATTTTTTGGTACCCTGCTCTGACGTTTGCTGGTAGTGAGACTTCGTTTAAAATCTTGGACTTTCTTCTCCATTATATCCCAGCTCTGTTATTGGATAGGGTTTTGCCTATCATTGCGAAAAAGCCAAAGTAATAGTAAGATTATTAAGGGGCATCTGATTTGAAATTTCCAGCAACGTATTCCACTGCATTACTTACAGTATTTGAAAACGACATGTTTTGGCCTACGGTTCTTTTTTTAGGGTCAGTCTGGTCCAGATGTACCATAGAACGAAGAAGCTCGTGGATCATACCTTAAAAATCACTCGGTTGGAATTCAAGTTGAGTATGGAGAACACGGAGGCCCTTTTTAAGCGACTAACAGCCAAGGATCAGGAAAGCTTCAATTTTAGCGCAGATAGCGTGAATATAGAAGAGTACATCGTGAATGCTGGTGCTGGTACCAAACGCTATGCTTTAGGAGAGAAGGATGAGGATATACCTAAAGCAATGGAAAATCTCCAGAGGTTTGATTTGCCATTTTATTTAAAATATCGTCACCGTCTTGAATGAACTGAATAACCAAATATTTCCTACATTTCAGGTTTTATCGCTATTACGTTGCTTCTTGGTCCTTCCTTGCCCTTGTCATCGCTCTTTTATTATGGTTATTACTATGAACAGAATTTTTGCCTTATTTGTATCATATTAAGGTGAATAAGAGCTGTTGTGACAAATATTATTATTATTGTTATATGAAATCAAGCAAGATTTATTATTTTATGGTGCTTTTTACAGTGAAATTTAATAATCATTGTTTGAAAATCACTCAGGAAACATAAACGTTTGCACTTCAAATTATGAAATCTTTGCTAGCAATATATGATATGCCAGTATATACTATATACCTAAATAGCCCTGAAGCCGAAAATTTGCCCGACTTTGATGAGTAACATGTTTCGTAGGTCGTAGGCTAAAACGCAAAATTGGCTCTGTGCATTCCCGCTGCTTTTAAAGGGTGGCAACGCATGTAAACGTATATGCACAGGCTTTGCTCTTTCGATATTTAGCAATTGTGCATATACAAACCCTCTTTTTCTACAGAGCTTCCAAAATTATAGCCCCCTTTTGCACTATATACGTATGGGATATGAATAGCAGGACACTTGCATGAATGGACAGAAACTCATTGAACTCAAACTAAATATGGAAGCTAAAAGCAACAGTGGCAAAAACTGTTGAAATGTCCAAGCATTTTAAACTTGTAATACGTACTCATGAAATACGCCAATTGATTTTAATGAAATATGAGAAATTTTGCTTGAACTTGATTTTTAGGAGAGTGAATGATAAATTAACTGATTTTATTGTTAGATAAACAGATCAATAAAAATATTTTCATGTGAAATTTTTTAATGTATTGGGAAATCCAAGGAAAATTATTCACATGGAACTCATCTGACGTCTGTTGTATTTTTTTGGTAATTCGCCTTGAACTTATTTTCTCCACTGGGAGCGTAGTTTTAGGAAAACTTTTTTTATTTGTTATGAGCAAATTCATGCTAGAAAAAATGTAAACTACAAAAACTACGTGTGAATAACTGCCATAAAATATAAAATAAATAATTACGTTCTGGAGTATCTAAAAAAATCCCTAGCAAGAGACAATCCTGGTTTAATTAATTTTGACTGACGAAACGTTTCATGTCATCATATTTTAACTAACGAGGAATATGTATTGACCTTACATATTCCTCGTGAATTTACTCACAATTTAGGATTTCACAATCTTCTGAAATATGTTCATTCAGAAGTTCCAGACTGTTTATATTTGTTGTGAATTGGCCGAGTAAAGCAGATTTCTTGGAACAAATAAAAATCCATGTGAATATTTTTGAGTACAGTATTCAATTGATATTTCTCCTAATGATCTATTCTGATGTTTTTTTCGAACAAATTAGAGGATGTTTTATTGCTCATAATTGAAGATTACAGACAAATTTGAAATAAGTTTCATATGTTTTTCCCACCCACTGGCTAGACTACAATACCATTAAACCGGAACTCAGGGCACAGTTAAAAAATCCATATAAATAATTTTATGGCCACTAATTGAACAAAAAATTATTATCAGACGCTGTTACTATCGCAATATTATGTCTAGCTTTTTTGGAAGTGTAAGAGTATTAAAATGAAATGTATATTGTAGTTGCTTCAATTAATTTTATACAATGTATTTAATCCCTTCATTTATACAGAATCTTTCATTGCACCAGAGATTTCTGTCCAACTTACATCGGGAAGTATCTTGTGTCATTTCAATAATTTTGATTGAAATTTTAATTGATTTAAATAGAATTTAACCATGGAATCCTTAAATCACCCCACAATTTCAAGTTTCTTTGCTAATAAAACCGTCTTTCTAACGGGAGGTACGGGTTTTGTGGGCAGGGCAACTTTAGAAAAATTACTTCGAGCTTGTCCGGAGGTTAATAAGATTTATGCTCTAGTGCGAGGGAAAAGAGGCAAATCTGGGGTGGAGCGGATGAGGGAAATCCTCAAGGCAGAGGTACATTGACAATTTGACGTAATCCCCAATTTCAATTATTGTTTTGAGGTTTTGGAGTGTTTAATACATAATCAGGAAGAAACATTTACAGTTATTTCAAAATATACGGGAAAGTGACCCGGAATTGTTCAAGAAAATTATTACGGTCGATGGTGACGTCACAATTGATGAGGAGTTGGGTATTCGGCCTGAAGTGGCCTTAACTTTAAGGGAGGAAGTCTCCGTGGTGATACATTCCGCCGCGAATGTAAACTTCAGTGCTGGATTTGAAAGTCTTCTAAAATCAAATGTTGGAGGAGCTAAAAATATGATTGCATGGGCCAAGGAAATTAAAAATTTGAAGGTATGTGGTTTTTTATGTCTCGAAGCAACCCTAATTCACTATTCATTGATAATGGTGACTTGGTTACACTTTTTTAGGCTTTTGTATACGTGTCGACTGCATTTTCCAACTCTCACGTCCATCCGAATAAAATTGAGGAAAAGGTCTATGCAAGCAATATCAGACCCCTTCTTGCATTAACGCTGCAGTTAGAGCTCTCAGCTGGTTTACTTGAATCCATCTTACCAAAGTAAGGCTTATATATGTTAATTCATTAAACAACAGTACTACATATGACATTTGTAATTTACTGAATTTTCTTTCTTTGTAGTTTACTTGATCAACATCGTTCTATTTACACATTTACGAAATATCTGGGCGAGAATTTAATTCAAGAGGCTCAGCATGAACTACCCCTCTGTATAGTCCGACCAGCTGTAGGTAAGTAAACAATATTAAATGGGTTAATCCTGATGATGGATATTATAAAATACTCATCCCATCATTTGCTGGTTGACACTGTACATACGTGAACATGATATTTCTATTGCGTTTATGCCTAAAAATCTGCAACCGTCAGCCATGATGAACTGGATAGGTTTGCATCATTTTCCGTTTTCACCCGCTTGATTTTCCTTAACTCCGGGGTTTTACCCGGGTATTTGCCCGAATGGAAGTTTAAATTTTCAAAAGAATACAAAATATCGTGGTGTTCCCGGCAAAAATATTTGGAACAAAAAATCTATTTGAAAACAGGGGGATGACGTTCTCATATTGGCGTGGTGCTACGGAAATTTTTTTACGTCTGGAAGTCAGGAAAAATTAATGTTCCAGAAAACCCGAATTTAAAAACTCAAACCGAAAATCTTTACGGGGCTATAAAAACTGATACATTGACTTTCCAGGCAATCTTTTTCTTCAGCTAGATTACCTAAAAGCTAAAGTTTCAGAATATATTTTATTCTGAAATTTACATGCAATTTTGACCCCAGACGGGGTATTTTTCTCACTGGAAAAGTTTTTTCGGTGCTTGCCATCCGTGCATTTTGAGAACTTAAGTGTGGAAATTTTGCACACTTAGGATAATTCTTTGAATATTGAGTGTGCAAAAAATCATAAGGTTCTTCTTATTGTAGTTACATTTTAAAAATTGTCCAAAGTGGTCCAATATGTTCTACAAACACCCCTGTATAAGTCACGATTGGGGCTGGGATTTGTAGTCAATACTAAAGTATTTAATTTGGTGGTGTTGTAGCAGTAGTCGTCTACTCTCAATAATTATGCGCATGAGTAACAATCCAAAACCCAACTAGAGCGCGGCCGCAGGTAGTGCTAAATGTTTAGCTGTATGCCACCTGACTTCAAATCTCGTATTTGGCTGAGTTTTTTCGAGTGTAATATATAAGCAAGGCTGCGCACTAGGATGATGAGTCCACTCTATTCCCTAGTCTGGCCTTTTTCAACTTGAGGTAGTCTATTCTACTCGTTAGTCTTAAAATTTA
>JAQFXU010005819.1:0-11089 GCA_034693705.1 Spatulosminthurus flaviceps | reverse complement strand
CATTTGAGCAATGAGTTTATAGCTCTAGAAAATTGACCATCCTATTATTATTCCTTATTGATTTCCTATTCCACATTTACTATAACATATACTTCACCAATAATTTCTTCCCTCCAATTCCATTGTCTATGTCCGGATTTATCCGCTACCTCAAATTTTTCCATTACTTTTATCACTCGTGAAAAAAGCATATCTATAGGAATTTAGGAGGACGAACCAAGCCGTCCTTTACACTATTTGACATTTAAATGAAAGAGCATGCTAAAATGATAGTTCCACGAGGAATATAACGCTATAGGGTGTTAAGATGTCAAGGAAGTTTCCAAAATTCTCACAATGGTTTTGTCATGAGCCGCACGAGGCAACATTATTATAGGCCTGTCTGGATCTGACAAATTCAACACAAATGTGAAATTACAGTGCTCCTCCCACTCGTCAAGGATTGTCCCGAGGATTCCACAATGACACTTCTTCCTAAGTACGCAGTGTACTCACAACTTGTATCCCATTTCATGTACATGTATTTTTTGGTACTTGTACACATTATATTATCCTTTTGCCTAGTAGATTAATAAACAACAGGCTATTTCAGCTCTGCTAAGTGATACTGGCCTCGAGTGTGTGATTTTCTCTCATAGAGCTAATAACAACTCTCAAACTACGACGAAACCACATCCCACCAATGTTATGGACTTGCAATTAGACGTATGCACATAAAGTAAATAATTAGCATGGGAATCCAACTTGGACCAAATGCTAATCATTTGTTGGGTCTTGCTCTCCTGGTAAATTCACCATAGGCAACGTTAACATGTTGCGTTCCCTTACAAAACTAGTACATGTTTAAAAATATGTCATTTTTGGCCGGGAGAAAAGCTTGGGAGAAAATTAGCGGGAATTTTGAAAAACTTGGCTAACTTTTTATAAATTCACATACAAGACAGAAGAGAGAATAACATTTCATGTAAAATATATGGACACTTTTTTTCAGGAAATCTTTCCTATCCGCAGTGCCATAGTTACAGGTTCATGTGAGCCAGGATTTTGTTTTGAGATAAGCACAAGTTCCACTGGTCTCCTTGAAGAAAGCAGAGCTAGAGAGATTGGAATACATTAATAATTAGTAGACATTGGATTCTACTATTCTACCATGAATATTGTATACCTTGAATGAAAACCCAAGTACTAGAGGGCTTGGAAAGGATGCAAGGGAACGGTAGCAGAAGCATAGTGAGTTGATTTTTCAAGATGTGGGTTGAGCCAGGTTTATCAGAGAGAGAGAGAGAGAGAGAGGGAATCATGTGGGAATAGAAAAAGGTAGCTTTAAAATACTAATGGATTTTTTAAGAGCAATGCCACTAGGTTTTAGTAACTTAGCGTATAGTGGATGTTGCTTTCTCCATGGAGAAAGAGAGGAAAAATCAGTGATGGGCTGATGGGCTCCATAAGGGAAGGAAATAAGAGAAAGTGCTTGGGACTGTTCCAGCCAAGTTAATCTAATAATTGAAGAGGAAAGATCCACATGAACATGACCACACAAGTAATTGAGACTGGCAGTAAGTTACTCCTTCTTTTAAATTATACACTTCAACTCACAACCAGATGTGTATTGTCATTTACACAAACAATTCTCTCCTGTCAGTCTTTTTTCAAAATCCATCGAATTTATTTTCACTCCCTTCAATTTAACCACACACATACACTAATATTTCCCTAAATACAAAATCAGCTATATCTGCAAAAATGGCTATACCTTACAAAAAACGCCTAAATCCTCCACATCCTGAATTCTCAAAGGAGCCCAGCCTCTCCACTTTAACTTACATGCATTTATCCACATAGGCAGGGGTGTTACAAAAACAAGTACCATTTTCCTTCAGAAGCGTGGCTCTCAAAAATCACCAGGAAAAGTTACTTTCTCTTTCAAACTTTCTCTTTTCCTGCAGGTACTACAAATTTCAAAAATAGTCTGGTTCTAAACAAACTAAAAATTGAAAGCATTAATTTTAAAACAAATGAGACACTATTCTAAATGGTAGTTTAATGAATTATTTGAAAAACACGAATAATTTATTTGACAGTCTAATTTAGAGACGGAGCACATAGAGAAAAGATAAATAAAATATGTACATGGTAATTTATTACACCATTGTAATTTACGAGCCTCAGTCAGATAATATTGACTTCCCATATTAATTATCCAATAGAAATTTAGGACAAAAGGTAATTTTACGTGCTCATTCTAAGAAGGAGAGCTACCCCTTAAGAATCTCATGTTATTGGAAGGAGTCATAGCATAAAATAGTAGGAGAGTAGAGGTAACTTAGAATTTCCAGTACTTTTGTCTCAACCCATTATGGATTATTTCTGGTAGATTTGCCAATGTTTCATATCCAACTGAAGATGAAACTGTGCAGAAAATATGGTCTGTCTAGTTGCATGTTGGTTGCCCATTTAATACCATGTCTTATACATTGACTTGTCTCGCAAATTTTCTCTTGTCTCTCTCTCTTCTCTTATATGAGCTACTACTAAAACTTGTGGTTATTTCCCCCTATGTTGGAACATGCATAGTAAAGTCATATGCATAACAATTGCTCTATGGAATACATGATGAGCCATCGTTTGACTCAGGTCATGTAATTTTGCTGACTTTGTGGCATGGAATATGAAGCACTAGAGATGGATAGCATTTCATTTAAGTAGCAGTTGACTTTAACCGCACTAACAAGAGTAAGCGGATTTCTCTAATAGTCTCTTTCCTACTACCACCACCGCATTAATTATTTTCCTACATAGCTTTTCCCCTAGCGCAACCAACCTTATTTTCCAAAAGTACTCCCAAACCTCTGACCATACTCACTATAAGCACACGTGTAGCTCTGCCTCACCAAACTTACACAAAGCACAAGTAGGCTTGAACTTGCTCTTTGAGCTCACTCTCCCAGTTTTATATAATATTCTCTTACTTACTCCCCTCTCTTAATATGCAGTACCCCCTTATACATTGCTAAAGCTTATACATTTTTCTACATACGTTTCTACATATTATTCACATTAGAAACTCACCTCCTAACTATTAGCCCGTCCTTTATTTTACAATACCGCAAGGCCCAAGGCAATCGATGGAATTTTCTCCTATGTAAGGAGGAACCATTAAATAATGCACTACTCCCCTCCTCCTTCAGAAATCCACACTCTCAACCGCTTTTGAATTCAAGTTCAAGCTTATGAATTTCACTATCATGCCGTAACCGCATTTCGTGTACAATGTCATGCGACAATTACTACATTTACGTAAGCTCCTTTCTCAACCATAGACCTATCCGCAGTGGCTCTGACTAAAAATCTATTTCCAAAATATCTCATTCCTTTTTAAACCCCTAGCGCAATTATTATGAAGAAACTATTAGTTGATTTTCTAGTAGACTCTGGTAATTTGCTAGAATTTTCTCTCTTACTTGGTAGGGAGTAAGTCGGGAGTTATAAATTTACGTGTGTGTTTACTGTTTGGAGCTCACAATCAGTAATTAATGTGCAAGTTTTATGTAACGTATTGCTTAAACGGAATATTATCTAGGGTTTTAATTGGCACTGTATAAAAAACCTTTGCCTTTCTCTTTTCTCTTGATATTATAAATTTAGAGTTTTCAATTAAGTGAAAGTCAGTAATAATTATTTCTCATGACTCTGTAGCAATCTTCCCTCTGGCCATTGTTCTTTATTTATTTTCTCTCTCGGTAACATCGATATTGTAATTTTGTGCTGTAATAATTTTTGCACAATATTTATGTACCATCCTCCCCGAAAAGTACAGACTGCATTTTTAAATTAGACAAATGAACGTAAATGAATATCCTACAAAATGGAGAAAGTGAGAAATTGCAACTTTCCCTACGGCTTTTTCCCTGCCATGCCAATCCCTTTCGCACTTATTTATACATTCTAATCCATACAAAAAACATCATGTAATTTTCCCTTTTCTTACATTTTCGTTCCTATGGAGCAAATTATATAGCTCCCTGCATCTAAATTCGTATAATACATAAGCTTGAATAAAGGAAACATTGGCAATAACATGGCTTGAAGGAAAATACATGAATTTGTTGCTATTACGAAACAAAAAATAAAAGTGAATAGAAGGGAAATTAGGATCTTCAATAGAAATTAATTACTCTGCTCTAATATTACGTGAACACATGTAGCTACGAAGATGTGAGTACAAAAATGCAGAATGGCGCAATTGCCAACGTTCTGGAGGCGATTTTGTTTTACCACACGAATCCTTTATAACTTTAAGCATTTTTTCATGCTTTGCTCTTTCGCAAAAATTTTCAAGTGTATCAAATGCTAATTTAAAAAAAACCACCCCAACTATTGTTTTATTGCTTATATGTCTTGGTTGTTGTTGCTGTTGTGGTAGCACATGTTGTTTGTAAATTCTCACGTCAGGTTTTATTTTATGCACAACAGTTTAAAATAGATTTTAAACCATTTGGTTCCGTAGATGTAATAATCATAGGACCATCTGGACTCCATCCGAGCTGTAGGCAATTTCAGAACAAATTTCTAGTAGTAAAATTTTCTTCCCAATAATTTACATATTATGTTGTAGTCAACAAGTATGTAGAGAGAGAGAGACTTAAAAGTGAAACGTAGATTATAGGGAAGAATGTAATAGTTTTAGTTATTTATTTCCCTATTTATAATCCCCAAATAAATAACTTTCCTTGGGGTAGTTTTTCCCAGGCTTAACTTTCCAAGCCATTTGAGATTAATTTGCTTGATTGCTAATTGCGAGCAGAACATTTCTTCAATGTCAGCTCCAGACTTGGCTAAATTATAAGCTATTTTCTCTTTTCTGATAGAGTTTTAAAGGAATTGTTACATTGATTTTACTTATCAGCAACGTTCATACACTCTTGAAATATTTCAAGTGCCTCTGCAACTTATATTTCCCAATTTGGAGAAAGCAAAACTCACTTAAGTAAGTATATCATAACGTTTCATTACTCCATGCTCATAAAATTTCATTGCCTAGGTGAAAGTCCTTGATAAGGGAGAAAAAAACCCTCGTATTATTTAACTCACCATCTTGCTATGTATTCACTTTCAATGGAACGTCTCTTTCGTCAAGGCTCATGTCATTTTAAGTGGCTTTCTCCCTCTATTTACAATATAATGGATTTGAGAGGATGTTATATCCTAATTCATGCATGCTGCTGTCCCTTGAGTGCTTTCTCCGTTGCATACGGATGACTCCAATTTTTGATGTCCTTGCAAGTATATACATAGGCTTACACGGAAACATTTTAAATTCTATTATCGTTTGAAAAATCTTCTTCTCCTTGTCAACTATTTTGTGTCCTCCAAGAATTAATTTCGTAGGAATAAAAAGGCAAACCATTTGCATTTTGAACAAGCATGTCATGTGAAAGGGACTTATAATTTTTTTAAATTACAAAAGAGAAAGACAAAACTAAAAAGAGGTCCTTTTTTTAATGTGTTTCCAACAAGAACATTGTAATTTTTTTGATCCAAAAAAGGTAGCGGCTTTTCTCAAAACACTAAAACAAAAAAATTTTACTGTTCTTTAGTTGGAGAAAATTAAAAATCAATTGTTTTTCAGTTGGAGAAATTTGCAAAATTCAATGCTTTTCAAATAGAGAAAGTACTAAAATGATTTTAAAGTTGGAGAAAGTATTAAAAGGATTTTCAAGGCGTTGAAAGTAAATAAATTTTATGTTTTTAAATTGAAAAAAATACGAAAATGTTATCATTTTTAAGTTGGAGAAAGTTCCAAAATAATTTTTAAAATGGAGAAAGTAAAAAATGCTGTCGAAGAAGAAATTAAATTGGAGAAAGTAGCTTTCACCTGGACAAAAATAAAAAAGAATTGATGTTATGGAGACTTTGGTGTAAAACAAGCTCCTTGGAATGGAAAACAAGGCAAAAAAGTAAAGAGTATTAGAAGAAGGTAGGTAAAAAGTTGAAGGTAACAAGTGGATTTAGAAAATGAAATTTGTCTGGAGTCTGGTTTCGTAGAGATATGTGTGTGGTAAAGGAAGAATGTGTTTTGTGCGAGTGCGTTTCTGTGTGTGTGTGTGTATCTGTGAGAATGAGTTTCCCCTCAGTCCCACTTTACGCTCAACTATTGATCCTACCAGGAAAAGTCTATGTTGAAGAAAGGTTGAGGGGTGCAAAACTCAGTGAAAACTTGGTCAAACTTTCATACACACACAAAAATCCTGCCTATATCACTTTTTCTAGAAAAAAATTGATACAAAAATATACATTTGACTATCATCATCTCCTCTACTTTTACCACTTGCTCCCTCCTATTCTATGGAGTGTATATGAAAAAGAATACATCCAATAGAGACAAATTCTAAATAATCCCAAGTCTTTTTTTGTTTGAATTTTTCTTTCACAAACCCTAGTCCTTCATAGAGTGTTTACATAGGAATGTGCAGATATGCATATAGAAATTTCGCGTAAAAAAATCCAGTTGTTTTGTACGATAAAGTGCCAGCTGCTGCCAAATGCTTCTGAAATTGACTCACTCCTTTTTCTTTTCACTTTTTTTCTCCTTTCATCTTTCCATTTGGCTTAACTTTTCAACTTGCCTTTTCTTCCCAATGCTTTTCTTGTATTTCTCCATTTTTATTTATATAGATTCACCTTTTTCTACCCAACTATATCCTCTTGATCAATTGGAGAGAACAAAGGTGATTTCCAAGGATAAATTCCAACTTACATAATTTTTTCAATTGCATAACATTTCAAAGGGGTGCGAGAAAAAGCAAGCAATTGACGTCCGTTTAAATTCCTTGAATCTTTTTTTACATCTCAATTTTCTTTCTTTTTATTCATTTTTAAAGATTCACACAACGTAAATGCATATTTTCAAGGATAGTTAAGATGTTTTACGTAATTCAGAATCTGTCGTGAGAAGTATGCTTAAACTTTATCATTACTATTGATTATTATTTATGAGCTTTCATCTCCCAACCATTTTTTTTTAGAGTTTGTGATTAAATTTATGTAGAAACTTTTAATGCCTATGTACTCACATGGAAAAATAACACGTTGAAATAAACTCACCTCTAACTAACTAAAAAGTACAACAACAACAAACCATCCCAAAGAGCAACTCCGCTTGTTACATTTTCCTTTTACCATTCTCACTCTCCCGAGAGTTTTCATGAGGAAATTCTAAAGGATGTAAGCGTATAGATTTTAAGTAAAAAAAATGCATGCCTGTCTCCCATCTTTCTCCGTAGTTTACTTCAATTACCAAACGAGCGCTTACTTTCCTTTCAACTTTCTCTCTCTCTCCCTCGTCCTCCCTGTCTCTTAATAATTCCTGTCATTTAAAGGAACAACGCCCAAAGTAGAAAAAACTCTCTAAAGTCATTTTTTCCAATTTTTTTTATCTTTCATAAAAAGCAGCTCCATTTCTACAGTCACTTGTCACTTTTTTCCCCTTTCTTATCAATTTTTCTACATTTGTGTAGAAATCAAAAGACAGATTTTCCCGCAGTCCCTTTAGAGGGAGAAAAGTTAGCCACATGAAGGTATGGTACGAGTGAGGAAGGACATGTGAAATTGTGACAGGCGTAGTGTATTTTGTTATTAAGTCAATACATTTTAGATAAGTTTTATCTGCCTTTAACATTTCCATGGAACTGGTCCGCCTGTCAATGCCAAAAGAAAATTTATCCCCGTAAATTTTATCCCTCCCAACATTCACATTCTCTTTCAGCAAAAAGCAAGAGGTAGGACTTAAAAAGAAGCACTTTTATTTTATTTATAAACGTACGCACATATAGTGACAGGCGTAAACAAGTTCCAAGAATTCCTTAGTAACTGGAGAAAGTCTTTCTTCTTTTCCGCTTCAATTGTAAAAGACCATTGGAGAACAAGAGAATTTCATGTAACAAAATCTTTAAAAATGGTTCCATTGTTCGACAATACAAAAGATTTGAAAATAATATAACAAAATTATTTTTTTAAATATGTACATTTACACAAAAACCTACACGAGCACGTTAAGAAAGGTAAAAATTTAATTCCTTGGTAACTTTTGACACACAAAAGAGCATCTTAAGAAAAAGTCGTCTTATAAATATTTACATTTGCCTCGTGTCACAAGACTTTCTCGCATTTCGTACCATTATTCTCGTCTAGTAGCTCCCAATCAAATAACATTGTATGGCGTGTGCTTTATTCTGTAAGAAGAAAAACTGATTGAGAAACTACAAAGAGAAAACCTCACGTGTAGAAACGTCAGTTTCAGTTCCACACTCGTCTAAGCATGTAATCTGAGAAGTAAGAAAACATTTCGTGGGTAGAGAAAGTATAAGTTGATGGGGAGAAAGTGGCTATATTTAATATGTTGTAATACACAAAAGCACCAATCAAATATTTTAGATAAATACATTGAAGCTTCAAACTTTCATGTCATGTAACTAATGGTGACTCCAGAGAGAAAAGCTTTGAGGCATGCCTATCCTTCACGCTCTGTGTGGGTGGAGGATATTTTGATGAGCATTGGAGATGTACATTGTTTACATACGTTCCAATCTACAGTCTTTTGTTTCTAGCCTATGTATGCAAACAAAAAAGCATCTTAATTACTCCTCGTTAAATAGAAGGTTGAAATGTTCAGGGTGAATTAGAAAGTTCTTTCCGAGTGCCAAAATAAGGTAGAGGGTGAGAATATTCCTTATTTACATAGACATTGAAATAAAAACATACACGCTATTTTTACAGATATGCTTTCTACGCAATATATTTTTATGGCGTCTCCACGCGTTTTGTTATGCTCGTACTAAAAAGAGGACTTTGAGCGTCATACAATATACAAGGGAAATTACGACCACTTTCTCCACAGCTTTCTCCCTTGGCATGGGAAAGAATTTTGTTGGATGTAAGTTGTAATAAAAATGGTGGTAATTGAAGGGAGCGTAAAATCCCTCCGGATTCTCCCACCCACCCACGCCCAAAAACAAATATAAAGCGAAAGCATATTATTTTGTGAGGGGGGATAGAAAAAAGTATGTGGAGAAGTGAAGGAGACACATGCTTAAATGAAATGTTATCTGGCAGGATGGAAATTAGGCCTTGTCTATTGCATCATAATTGGATGAGATTCTACACTGATTGTGATAGATGCAACCTCATTCTACGAGATGGCTACAAACAAGACTTATCACACTGAACGGGCAGAGTCGGCTCAATTCCGCATCAATGCCCTTCCATTAAGTCCCATGAGCTTATTTCAAGATTTCCTCGTATTAATTCATCTCTCTCCAAAGAGCGAGAGGGAGAGAGTCTTGGGAGAGGAGTCTATTGGAAAATCCTGTTTTGCTTCCATCACATAATTAAATATATATAGAGACATGCTATTATTATATTCACATGATAAATCCTTCCACTATTCTCATAAATCAGCTATAGCTCTTTTATTTCTTCTCTACCTCACTCCTACAAACTTATTTATCCCTTCTCTGTATCTTTCTCCCTGAGTTATTTATATATTTGACACTTCTCTGGATATGAATGCAATTCTTATGGTAGAAATTTTCAAGAACGTTTTTCTTTCTTTATGGGAGGAATAAGGTTTTTGCCAATCCAACTTCCTCCATTTTTTATCACCTCCTTGATTGCCCTTTATTGATGATTGATAGCTCCTGATTTCAGCTACGCATATGCTTCAACCTTCCAACTTTTATTTAATTTCCACGAGAAAGCCATTCCTCTACTGAAATCCCACCAGGGAAGAAAGAATGTTTTCTTGAATTTCCCCCATTTGTGCTCCCCAAAAAAACTCTTTTTCTTCTAATTGGCTCTGAACTTGAGTTGCAAAATTCAGGAATAATTGCGAACTTTCCAGGTTTGTTTCAAAAAATCAAAATAACTTTCCTCGTACAAATACTGGGGGTTTAAAACAAAAGTTTTCACTTTTGACGTTGGGGTGAAGAATTAGTAAAAAATCTAAATGATAATTTCTAAAATGCACGTCAGATTTAAAAACTTGGCTTATTCTGTAGAAAATACATCCTTTAAAGGTTCTAATTATAGCTCCACTAAAAACCTATGGGAATTATTGGAGACACTCGGGGAATCAACTTATAGGAAGTTTGACGTCAGGGCTGTAATAATTGAATTACGAGCCCAAGGTTTTTTTTCACGTGGGTCCGTGTAACTTTTTTCCTTCAAGAAATCCGTCAGAGTGGAAAGAGAAGAAGAAAATGTAGGCGCGGAATTTTACTTGAGTCAGGTCCCACTAAAAGGGTATACTTACATAAAATGAACGCTTCTGGAAAGTATTATTAAAAATATAAATATAATAATAAATTAATAAAATAAAATAAATTAAAATATAAATAAAAGTATTCTGGAAAGAGGAACATGTAGAATAGCTCATAATCATTTATACGGTTAAAAATCAAAAATATATGGATATTAGTAACCACTAAATAATTTGTTAAAAAATTGTTATCATTATACTGTGTCGCAAGGCAAATACTGTTTAGTATCAGTGAAATAAATTGATTATTTCTTTCTCTCAGCTGAATTAACTTTTGGTTTTGTCTCCATTGCTATAACTATACCTGTAACATTATCGTACTAAAAAACACAATGGTAAAAAAGAAAAGAGTTAAAGGATTTTTATGAAAGCTCAGCAATTGCGTGGGAGGAAGAAAATTTTTGGAGATGAGGATGAAAGGATCTGACAGATGCTTTATGAACGAGATCCTATGGAGATGGAAAGGGAGATCATGACATTATGGTCACTCTATTTATAGATCCAGCGGAAAGATATTCCCTGATATTTAATATTCTTCCGAAGTTTTATAACTTAAGGGCCAATTACAATGGAATTGTGATAGGCAAAATGTTATAAAATCACTTCTTAATTTGCTACCAAAACATCACTCATATTTTCCATGAGTTTTTCCTGCACAAATACATTATCATGTAAAATAATAATAATAATAATAATAATAATAATAATAATTGGGTGGTTTATAGTCCTTCTTTTCACCTTCCGGTATATCCAGACTTTCTTATACCTCCTTTA
>JAQFXU010005818.1:0-11090 GCA_034693705.1 Spatulosminthurus flaviceps | reverse complement strand
CCTTAAGCACTTAGTTATAAAAAGTCAAGTGGCGTCGAAATGCTACAATCCAGTTGAGCAAAGTTCCTTTCACTGTTGCCTTTTCATTTTTTAATGTACGAAAAAATATTGTGAAGCAAATCTAATCGTATGGGATAATTAAACAAGAAACCTATAGCATGTGCTTCTAGCATTAAAATAGTGATTTTTGAATTTGCAAGAGAAGTTAGCCTGGAAATATTAAAAAGTTATAGTTTGTCATTGTTAATAATTTATAGTTCGTAAAGAGTATTAATTTTTAATTCTCCGGGAAAACTATTGTGCTCAATAATGCGTCGCTACTACAACCAAAACGACTTGGATGGCATAAAAAGATATGTTCAACAAGGAATTTTGACGAAGGTTTTCAAAATGTTTGTGTTTACATTAAAAATATAATGGCTTAATTTATAGGTCCGGGGCACGCTAAAGTTATCGTTGGGGTGAAACAACCAGGAAGTAAGGTTTGGGTTTTTCCCCAGCATAGCAGAAAATAATTTCTTTGCAAGCCATAAAAGCGGGGAAATTTTACATGATCGTCAGAAATTGTAATAATTTGATTGTGTGGGTCTGTCAACAACTTATGGATTTTTGAACTGTTATAATTTTGATAAATTATGCATCTTTTATGTGGCGGAAAAAATCCTATTTAAAAACGTCCGCATTAGTTCGGCTGGGAAGACCCTATGACCAATGTATAATTAATCCAATTAAAATTCAGCTTTTTAGAAAGAGGCAGGTAATGAGCTCGCGTGTTTTGACATGGCAGTTTGCTCCTACACTCTGTTAATTTGAATGCAAAGTAAAATGAGGGGATTAGTAGGTAAAATACATTTATTGCGTCGTTACCAGTTCCTTGTAATTTTTTGTCAAATGGAAGGCACTCGAACTGAGAATTATTTTGTTCAAATTCTGTACAAGCCAAAATTGGAATTTAAAAATCATGGTTTCATGCATGAAAATCGTTTTAAAGCTTTGAATTTCCCATCTTTTCACATTTCCAGGCCAATATTATTATTTCATTTCATACAGACGCTATTTATTGTTGGTGGGAGTAAATATGTAGGTTCCGTATGATGTCCGCCACAGCGCGAGATCCAAAGCTTAGCATTTAAAATTTCAAATAATAAACCAGAGTAAAGAATTAATTAAATAACAGATTGAATTCTCTTCCATTAAATTAAATAGATTCCGCCACAACGTCATCTCGTTCAAGTTGTCTAGCAATTTGCTGACACAGAAAGACAAGCCTCGACAATCTACTTCATATGATCAGTAACATCTACATATAAAAAGTCAAATGGCGTCAAAATGTTACAAGGAAAATTCAATTGTACAAAATTCTGCTCAATGTTCCATTCATTTTTAAACCTACAAAATAATAATCTGAAGCAAATCAAATCGTGTGAAAAATAAACAAACATTTAAAAAATGTGATCAAGCAATAAACCAGTAATTTTTGAATTTTGAACAAAGTTGAATTTAGACTGACAATTTTTAATTTTTAATACTTAATGATTTCATAACTTGTAAAAAGTAATAATTCGTAATTTTTGGGGCAGTTAGAATCCCATGGATTTTTATACTAAATCAGTCTGGGAAATTAATGCTGGAATTAACATTTTAACAGATTTCTTCCATGTGAAATATATATTCCAGAAAATTGAAGCTCACGATTTTTAAGACTAATTAAAACATTTAGTGCGGACGAAGAAGTCTACATTTTTGTTCCTTCCGAATCTTTACATCGATGACGCGTGTATAGAGGAGGGCATGAGTAGAGCGAAATAAGCTAAATAACAGCGTATGAGGAAAGGGCAGAATTCAAGAATAATTTCTTGGGCAGTTTCAGTAAGGGATTGTGGGTGAAACAAAAATGAAATTAGCTGTGTGAACGACGCATGGGTCCAAATACGCTCACTTGAAAAGGGTTTACGATACGTGGACCCATATGCACCAATTGGCAAAGCATTTTCTGTATAACATGTCGTTCTACTACTTCGATAATCAATGTACACCAAGCCTCTCCTATCTGGATGTTAAGTCTGATAACTATACATGCAGAAAAATCCTGTGGCGTCAAAGCGCTGCAGTAAAAATTCACATCCGGAAACTTCCCTTCAAAGCTCCTTTGAATTTTTTAATGCGTAAATTTAGCGAGAATAAAAGTATTTATTGGAGCATTTGAAAATTTTTAAATCATAATAATTATTATTTAAAAATTTTCATTACTGTCTGAAATTAAAACTTTACTGGCCGAAAGGCATGAGTGCCCATCACCAGATGACATGATTTGAATGTGTAAATATTCTGGAAATATTTTGACCTTTAAAATCCATGAGGTCATTAACATATGGCTACTTCAAGTGTAAATGAGCTTCCGCAGAACAACCATTTAGTACGCTCATACGACTTTAGACAAAAAAGTAATGCGGCGTCAAAGCCTTATAATAAAAATTGAGTAAAACGACATTGCCTTCCATTCCAAATCTTCATTTTCAGAAGAAAGGAAATACGCAAGGAGAAACAATTACATAAATGTTTTTATAATAATTTTGAAAATTATGGTCAGACGTTTTTTATTTACAGTTTCTATCGGAATTCGCTAAGTTTACGCTGACACTGTTTTATTTTCCAATTTAAAAAAAATGTGGAGCAGCATGTAATAAAGAAATAATCCCATGAAATTAAAAACAAAAGAAAGATTTGTATGGATTTTCTTTGTTTTCAAAAAGCTTCAGTTCTAAGTAAAGTTTTTATTGTAGAAGATGGACGCCGATGAGTAAATTTATGTTGTGTTTTGGTACACGTAACTAGATGATAAATTCCTTTTTGTCCTACGAATACCTAATTGGAGGGGAAAATTAGTCTTACGAGCCACCACGACGTTTCCATTAATAAAGAAAGACGATATTACTAGTGAACCCAGGATGTTACGAGGCCTGCGCAAAATCCTAGCACAAATATTTAAGAGCAGCCCCAACAATGTAATGTATTTAACTATAAAATTCAAAAGTTTCGAAATTAGCTAATTATTGTCGTGCCCACACACAGAACTTGCCCTGAGCAAATATTTCTATATTTTTTACAACATAATTTTTCATGATTTAAGATTTTTATTTAAAAACCTTTTTTCTGATTTTAAAAACAAGGGAAAATATAACATGAAAATAATTTTTTAAGATTTAATACCGAAACAGAAATATATTTCATCACACACGCCATTTAATCGGGAAAAATTTGTGTCCATCAGATTGTAACAATTTTAAATATTGGCTCTGATAATAACTTATGAAATTAGAAATTATAATTTTAATAAATTCCTGATGATGATCCCAATCTTAGATCCAATAAAGTTTAGTAATTAACCTGCGTGTGAAATAATAAAGCGCAGGAAGGGATTAATAAAATGGTTGAATATATTCCGCCATAACAGTTATTTTGCTCGACATTTGTTTCCAAAATATGCACTTTGTGTTCTTTTTGTGCTTTGGAAAATATTGAAGGCTAGTGAATTAAAAAGAAATTCACTCAATTCAATTGTAAGTGCGGCAATTTGACGCCACTTTACTTTTTATAACTAACTGTTATAACCCAGTATAAAAAGATCAGCCGTGTCTATACGGTTCATTTGTGGTATAGAAAGTATTGGCAAACATGTTAGGGAGTTAAAGATTTTGTTGTTAGAGCTGTTAGCGAAGCTGATATCGTGTTTTCCATTGCTGAAACAGTTTTTAAACGCTACAACATATTTGGGGCTTGGACTTATTGAAGATGCATTTAATTCCGTTACAGTTTGATCAGAATTAAATGGTTTTCACCCCCTCATATTTTTATCAAGATAATGGTTTCAGAAGGGCTTGTGACAAACATGATATCACTTTTCAAAAGAATTTAACAATACTAGCCGTACGAGCACATTCGGCCTAACCTTTTGGCCACACATCAACGAATTAATAAACAAATTAATGTTTCACTTGAAACAATTACGTATAACAAGTCAAGTGGCGTCAAAATGCTACAATAAATATTCAATTGAGCTAAGTTCTATCCAATGTCCCCTGCACATTTAAGTGTACACAAAAATAATCTGGAGCAAATCAAACCGTATGGGATGATTAAGCAAGTAAATTATCGTATGTCCTTCAAGCATTAAAATAGTCATTTTTGATTTTTGAACGTGAATTTAAATTGAAAATATTAAAAAGTCACGCAGTTTTTAATTTTTAACACTTTATTATTTCAAAATTCGTAAAAAGTCAGAAATTTTGGTCATTTTTTAAGGAAATTCTGACCCCATGGATTTTTACTTTTACATTAAAATTCAGGGAAATTAAGGCTGGAAATACAATATTCTAACAGGCTTCTTCCATAGGGGAAGTATTAAGTCAAGACACTGGAAGTTCACGATAAGTAGGATTAATTTAAAAATTTATTGCGAATGAAGAAGAAACATGCTTTTTTGTTCCCTTCGAATTTGTACGACCTTGAGGACGTATAGAGCGAAGAGCATAATTGGAACCAACGGTCTTAAGCTAATTAAAAATGTACCAGGACAGGGCAGCGTTCAAGAATCATTTAATGAACAGCTTGTGAAAAGGATGGTTGGTTAAACAAAAATAAAATCAGCTATATGTCTAGGGCGTCTACATTTGAAAGAAATATACAAATCAGCACTGAACTAATAATTAACAATTTAAAAATTCAAGTGGCGTCAAATCACTGCAGTAAAAATTGAAATTAACCTACTTTTGTTCAAGGCTGCCTTCAATATTAATTCCTCGAATTAATAAATAATGAGAAATGGTGAAAAAAACTTATGAAACATTTAAAAATTTCCAAAGCATAATATCGGGGCCAAAAAGTAAGGAGAAGCTGTGAGAGCCTCGAATAGGGAAATCTTGTCGATGTCGGGCAAATTATGCCCATAAAATTTATTAACGATCGTCTTATGAATGCCTTGAAATTTTCGTATCCAATTCTGAAATAATCTAAAGCTAATTTTTCCAGCCGCTTTTGAAGCACCGGAACTTTTAGAAAATGTTTTTTGTACTAATAATATTCTGTTTTGCTGTAGTTTAGTGCTTCAAATCCACGCATTTAACCCTGGAGATATTTAAATTTAATTTTTTTTATTGAATTGAAAATGTTTTTCCATTTTAATGGTTTCCCTGACTTATTTACTTCTTCACCAACGTGTTTAAAAAAAGGATAAATGTAGTAGTGGCAAATTGAAAGTAACTGTTTCTTCTGAACAAATATTTTGGTTTAATGGCATTCAAAATTGACTGTGCAAGTTATACGGCGATTATGATGTTTCAAATACAAGAAATGGAATTGCTGCAAGGGTAAACCGTAAATATTTCTCCGATGAAACTGACCTTTCATCAAATGTTGAAGTTGTCTCAAATCTCTAAAATCTCGACATTTTTTACTACGTGTTCAAGTGGACAAAATTTAAGATTTAAACTGATTGTTGCAATTTGAATACGAGCGTATGAGGTTTGGATTTTCATTCAACACCTTTGAAGCAAATAATATGGTGTGAAAATTACATAGGAAAATCAGCATTAAATAAATATATAAATTTGAGAATTAGGAAGAAAGATTTGAAGTTCAAGGAAATTATTAAAAGGCAACAACATTTTTGTGGGGAAATCCCAACCCGTGGGTTTTTACATACCAGGGAAATTTTTATTTGAATTTATATTTTTTAAAGCTTCCTTCTAAAAATGCGTACTAAAATAATTTTAAAAAGGCAATTTAATGGTTGATTTTCGTTATCCATTTGCTTATCCATGAAAGGTAGATGTTGTAAAAGTGGGGTAAAAAGCTATGGAAAACATGTGCAAACTTATTAGCTGTAGATTACTTCAAGTGTAGAATGCCACTTTTCGGCGCCACTCAATACTTGGCTTAGTAAAACCATACTGTAATGACGCAGATTCCTTGGTCTCATCACGTGGGTAAATTGTATAGAATAATCCAACGCTTGCGCGTTTTAAACACTTCAAATCCATGTTCGGCATTTAAAAAAATGGTATGGATGCGAAAAAAAAAAATATTAAGCTTGCGCCCTTTTTTCATGTACCACTCGGATTTTAATGAACAAGGACTCTTTGAAAAGATCTTTTTGAGCACTTTTAAATGGTAACTACCACATTTCTGCGTGGGCCTTGTTTTGGTCGCTATTCGGTGCTAAAGGGTTGAAATTCGGCGATTTCCGACCTCATTTTTACTCTACAACTTTGTTTTTGGCAATTGTACAATGTTGAGCAATAACGAGTTTTAAAGCCCATATTTTGAGCTTTTGAAATTGTATTGCATCATCCCGATGGCTCCTTAAATATGGAAGATACAGCTCGTTTAGTTTATCAAAATCCCCACGTCCTCGTTTGTCCCCAACCCCATAAGGGGAACACTCGAATTTTTGATAAATTCAAACAGCTCTGTCTTCGGTATTTACCAAGCTATATGGACGATATAGGACTCTTTGTAAAGCTAAAAATATGGGCTTTCATTTTGACAAACGTTATTTTTCCTGCTGTATACATTTTTACTATCATATTTGGTCAAAATTAAATTACCTTTTTAATTTTGGTCAGACTTTTTTTTTATTTACAGTTTCCATTTTCCTTGAGCATTCCCTAAGCTCACACTGACCATTTTCCCGGAATGAAAGCAATTTTTTAATTTTTGGACTCGCAAAATTTTGTAATAACAAATTAAACCCGTGAAATTAAACAAGAAAGATTTGCATGGCTTTTCTTTGTTTTCAAGCTCCTGCTCCAAGGATTTTGATGTAGAGGTTGGACACCGATGAGTAAATTTCAAACAGGCGCGCAGGACTGTGATTCCAAGTTATTGAGTTCCGCACTAAGGTTCCGTGTAAAAGGAATCTCTGGGAGGGAGGAAAAAATCAAAGTAAGTTTGTCCATTCACAAAGAAATACGATGTGTGGCGTGAACCCAGGATGTGTTGAGGCCTGAGCAGAATCCTACCACACGTATTTAACAGCAGTCCTTAATTTACACGTCCGGGCAAGGTTTAATCCTTGCGTTGGGGTGAAACAAAGAGGAAAGAAGGTTTGGTTTATTATCCAGCGGAAAATAACTCCTTGGCCCTCCATAAATTATCAGGGAAAATTAATATGATCCTCAGATTGTAACAATTTCAATGTGTGGGTCTGAAAGTAAGCTATGAAATTTTGAATTATAATTTATTTAAAAAAGCAGTGCTTATAGCGAAATAAACCTCGTTGAAAATTCCACATTAATTCAACTTGGAAGATTTATAGTGGTGGTTCCTATGATGACAAATTTAGAATAATTAATTACTAATTATTTCCGTAATTCTGCCATCAAATCTACGGCCCACAATATCCGCCCTCCATGGTAAGTTAAAAATACAAGCAAATACGACTTTGATAGGAAAAATGAAGATTTTTAAGAATTTCAATTGCTCGTTAATCTAATATTATGGGCCGTTCACAAGGCTTAAACAGGGCAAGCTCTAAAAAAGTTAACGTTCAGTTCCCCCATAAGAGCACTACAGGTGGAACGGCTGGATAGCAAATCCAACATTAGCTCAAGGCAACTCTTATAGTGAATGAACAGTTATTTTTACAGGATTTAGACAAATTATTACACAATATAGCGTTTTAAATTCGGAAAAACTGCAAATTACATATGACGGTAAAATTTATTTAGTTTTTCCATATTCTCACGGATTTAAATTTTTTCCGTGAAACCTCTACCTCTTGGAAGTATGTAGATATCAAGCGGTTATTTTTCCATCATCCGTCATATCGACCAGTGAGTGTGGAGTTTACTCTTTTGAAAATCCTTTAATAACGGGGGAAAACATAAACAGCGTTATTTTCCGACAATTTTTATTGTCGGATTTTTATAGTCAAGTGGCGTCAAAGTGCTACAACTAAAATTGAAATGAGCACAGTTCTGTTCAACGTCGCTTTCAGTTTTAAAAGTAGGGAAAAAATTTGGAAAAAAGTACACCTTGGGAAAATTGAGCAAAAAAGTTTTAGTTTTGCTATTAGTAATAATGAAATAATAATTTTTGAATTTCCAATTTTGAAGTTAAATGAATTTGGTCTGCAAAAAAGTAGCTAATTATCTCTGGGGCTCCGCTGTATCCTCTAACCCAGAGTTGCCTAACCCGTTGTAACTATTGAAACGTAAACGAATAAAACTAAAGTTGAAAAAAAGTTTTAATTTTTAATTTTGTGGGAAAATTCTAACTCATGGAGTTTTCCTCAAATCAGAAGGATTTGATGTCACATATTTTGTTAAAAAATGGTTATGCTACAAATTATAAGTAGGCCTCATTGTTCCTTAGTAATTTGAGGCAATTTGTTTCCCGCATACAGTTTGTGGACAACGACAGTCACGCCCAATGAAATGTCTCTCTCGTTAGCACGACTATAAGTGTTTGAATTTAATCAATGAGTGGCATTAAACTGTAACAAATAAAAACCGATATTTTTTGCACCCTTTCAAACGTTTACCATCCAATCCACACTATGTCCAAATCGACTTAAAAAGGAACTTCGCGTTTTGGTCAAAATACAACATCATGAACTTTAGAAGTTGAATTCCCTTTTACGATAGGTCTAATCCAAATGCATCTTTTCGAAAAAAAAAATTGCCGTGTTTTGGCCCTCTCTGCCATTGCATTCCCGATTATAATAACATGTACAACAATTTTTTTAAAATTTCCTCTAGATCCAAACTTTCCGTAGATTTTGATGGTAAGCACCAGAATCGTCTATCATTGAAACTTTACAGAGGAACACAGGGGCGAAAAATGTCAGTTTTTGAAGCTATGGCACTGCCTTTAACCATATTCTGTAAAATTCTTGGTCTACACATATTTTTGAATCTCCATATTTTTCTGATGTTTTTCCAATTTTTACATTTTCAATACCGTTACATACTTTTTGCTCCAGCCCTGCAGTTAGGGCCTTGTCTCGCGGTTTAATCCGTGTTAAAGAAATTTACAGTGGGCCCTGCTGTGGCCATTAGCATGGAGCAAGGAAAAATTGTTTTTGCGAAAAAATGCATTTGGATAAGACCTATTGAAAAATGGAATTCAACTTCTAAAACTGATGATTTTCAGTGTTGGAAAAAACCCAGGATTTTTGACAAGAACCCAAAATCCCTGGGTTTTTGGGTGTTGGCCAATTGGGTAAGGGATGTGTTCATCTCCATCTCAATGATACACAACATCATCTCAGCTGTTATTCGTGAATAAATTACTTTTGCGTATACTATACAGTTTTAAATGACTTCAAATCAACTTACTTAAATAATATGAAATATATAAATTCGAAATAACTATTATTTGCATCTTTCCTTGTATTATTATGTTAATCAAAAACCCACTTACCCGAAAACCCAAAATATTTGATACACGAAAACCCAAACACCTTGGGTTTTTGGGTTTTACCAAATTTTGCTCAAATTACATATTTATTTTACGGGAAAAGTGAATTAACCATTTTTGGAAAATAACGACCAATAAACATGAAAAAGTCAATGAAATACGAGAACCATGCGGTTCAAGGGAATTGCACCTTCTCACAATAAAATCCTATGTGTAATGATATTTGAAAATATCCGCCGCCCCTTATGTTTATGTGTTTGCAATCTGTAGTCATTTTATTTGAAGCTTGCCCCTTGCCTGCAGCCCAAATGATTATAAGTCAAACGAGTAAGGCAGCCCACCTAGTGGGCGAGCCTAAATCTAGCCCGCAAGCCGCTCCAAAATCAAAACTGTGACATTTACACTGTTTTAGGGTGGTACTAGCACAGGCAGAGCCAACTCCGTGGGCGAGCCTAAATCAAGCCCATGGTGAGTGTAGTAGGCTTCTGTCAGCTTGCGCTTATTGGCTCGCTGCCAGAGCCCGGTACAAAGAAGGAGGGGAATGGTGTTTAAAAATGTTGAGCCTTCAAATGATGTTATAGGATTAATAAGGATTGTTACAACCGGTGTAAAACCACAAGAGAAACAAAAATCTTCAAAAATTTGCTGGGACATGAGATTTTAAATTATTCACAAAAAATGTTTTGTTTTATTTTTACAAAATGTTATGCTCCAAGCTATTTTGATTACACTCGACTATGGAAAAGTGAAAGGGTGAAGAAGGATTTTGAATTTGATTTCCCAATTATTTCCTCATGGGTTTTTCTGAAGAACCCCACAGGGAAGTTGCTTTTACCATGGTAGTTTAACGCCACTTAAAAATTTCCACCAGAACGATCAAAACTGATCCCTACAACATCTCTCGAACTTGCATCAATTAAGGAATGAAAAATAGTTGCAGAAAATCTTTTTCCAATAAATTTTTGCTTTGGTTCTATGAAAGAATCTCATATGCGTACTGTACAAGTTTAGCGTCATTTAAAAGTTTTACAAGCATGACTATGGCGTTGAAATAAAGGTCACTATATAGGAAATGTACTGTACAAACATTTTTTGAAGCCAGTTTTTGTTTGCTATCCAACCCGCTTTGCATTTGTATGTAAATTTCCAATTGAATTTCCTTTCTTCCATACAGCTTTTATAGGATGAGTTAACTCCTATAATAAAAGAAATCCCAAGGATTTTCAAACATTAACACAAAAATTAGTAATAAAATTTTAATTGAATAATATAATTTGCTTATGAAATGGTACTCTTGCCATGTTTGAAAGGTTCCTCATTTTACAGTTAATTTAGGAATAAAGATTTTGTGTATTTTACAGGAAAACTTAACGTTACTTGATGTGTCGAAATTGCTTAATCCACATTCACATTCTTTAAATGGTGTCAAAATCACATTCCTTTTTCCTTTCATTCTCAACTCACGTGCTGGTTTTCATAACAGGATGAAATACGTCTAAATTTTTCAAAATGACCGTCATCAGTCAGGATGACACGAAATTTGGCTGGTTTATCGAGAGACCGTTTTATCGATAAGCCGGCCAAGACCGTAACATCGGTAATACATACAATGTTGTTAAGAAACTCAGTCAAAATATAGCCAAGGATAACTTTACTTATTGTAAATACAC
>JAQFXU010005817.1:0-11093 GCA_034693705.1 Spatulosminthurus flaviceps | reverse complement strand
TGTTACTAAGCCTGAGCCCACGTCCATTGCTTTAGTAGATTCTACTTCTGTAACTTTACTGAGCCGAGCCCCAACACCACTACTTTTGGTTATAAGAAGAACGTTGTGTTTTAAGACAAATTAAAAAAGCACTTTTTCAATAGTATGAACGTCTCTAGGTGTTTAATTTGTCCTGTTAGTAAGGACTTTCCCCGTGTATAATTACCTGTGCTCATATATTCAAGCATGTGTTTGCAGGAAATTGCACCTGTTTTTTGTGGAACTGAGCATGAAATTTCCTTACATATGTACATTTAAACATGGAAGATGGAGAAAGTATTTTTGTCTCATCCCATTACAGAAATACCAATTCCCATGAGAGTCTCTTCAGTTTTTTCACACTTTCAACTTTGGAGTTCTCACTTTCTCATATATGGAAAAGGAAAAAGTTTTTTCTCGCTTTTCGCCTGAACAATAATAATTGGACAAAGTGAAGGAAGGGATATATGGCGGAAGGAATGAAGGGGAAAAAAATTTCTTCCGGAATGAATGAAGCTACGTCAAGTGACAACATGATCTTATCCTGTAGATTATTAGAGCTTGACTCGAAGGAGTACATACATATGGCAATATACATACGTGTATGTACATATATGCGTGTAAAAATAAGGATCAATCCCAACAATTTATTTGGTGCTTAACGACACAGAAAACGGGGAGGAGCATGGGACGAGAAAAAAGTCAATTGGGACGGATCACAATTCCGTGGCTGTGAAGAGTCTTATTGAGCCAGCGACCAATTAGGAATGACAACTTTTTTCTCCGAACTCCCAACAACCCTCCGACTTGAGAGCCTTACTTGTTTTCTTCAGAACTATGGCTAATGATTTCTCCACTAAATTTTCATTAGCCTCTTCAATAATTCTCTATGGTTGAGGTGTTTTAAGCTCGGATGAAACACAAGCCTGTAGTGCATATGAATGTTGGGCCATAAAAACATAACCCTATAAATATAATACAATACAATAGGCAATAAGCATAGGGCTGTGAGGGGTGTGAGGGTATGGGAGTGAAAGTAATTTCAATGACGGGAAAATAATCGCTAATATTATGGTTTTTCTGGTATACGTCTTGTAACATTGAAGATAGTTTCCCTATTGATTAATGCTGAGTGAATTATTATCTTTGGGTAATCTATCTTAATTATTAGACGCTGAGAGAAAATGTCGTTAATTAATTACAAACAGCACTAAAATGTATAAAACAGTATGTATATGTACAACATATTCGGTCAGGATTGCTAGACCCTCTTGCTCTTTCACTCCTTTCACCATGGGTATTTTTCTTAGAACTTTCTCCAAAGAAATGATACAAGTGTTTACTATGGTTTTGTCTCTATGTTAAGATATGCTCACTGAAGCTTGGAGACATTTATTAGCAAACACATCAAATTAGTCTGGACATTTCCCCTTCATAATCAATCCTGTAATCTTAACGATTGTAAGCAGAATTTAAATATGTGGGAAACTGAATTTTTTCCGATTCGGTGATTTTAGTACTCTTTGAGAATTTCGCAATCAAGTAATTATAGACACAAGGACTTACATGGAAAAAATTTCCCTTGTCTACTACACAAACTTCGAACGGAGCTCAGTTTCGAATCGGAAAGCAAGAGAAAGCGAAGGCAGCCAAGCAGTAAATACAACAAATAATGCCCAACTTCCTTCCACGTCACGGTACAATTCATCATGAAACAAGTTCCTACATGGGATCTACAACTACATGATCCTTGGAGATCTCATCCCTTACATACGAACTATATACAAGAAAGAATCATCAACCATTTTCTTCACCTTCACGTATGACAAATATTGTAAATTTTCTAATGGGATAGTGCTCCTTGCATTCCATCGCGTACCCAGAACATGGTGTCCTGCTCTATGAGTTGCTCAAACTATTTGGGCGAAAATGGCTAATGGTGAAAGTAGAGTGAAAGTTAAAAAAATCTCACTATGTTTTTACACTTGTCAAATATTTAAAAGCGTTAACTCTTCACGTAGGACTTCCCTGCTCATCATCCTTTACTAAAGCGTATGTACACGCTTGTCCCTAAGTATTTACCAGAAGGTGAGAAAATGTAGGCTTTGAGGATTTATAACTCAGTATGTATATCAAATATTTTTAAACGTAATAATTTTGCAATTCTAATCATTTTTTCAAATTTTAATAAAAAATTTGATGATAGGGAAAACTTTCAATTGCTGCATGGTTTTATGGAAATTTCAAATTACGATTTTCGCTGAAATTTACTTGCAAAATTAAACCTCGCCCTGGTCCAACTTTCCCCACACACGTTACATTTCCATTACTGACCATTCCAACTCAGGATAAACTACAACCTCAATGTCTCTCTAACAATTCCAAAGAACATTTTCTCCGAAACATAGACAATAAATAATTTGTTGCTAGAAATATGACTTCTACTTGGAAGTGGACGTATATGACTGCAATTTTGGTGTGATAGCTTTAATTAATTGATGTGCTTGAAGCTCAAGCAATTGATGTGTAATTGAAGTGTAGCAAAATTATAAGAAGAATAATAGTTTTAATTTTTAAAATCATACATTAGAGGATGCAGGAGTCTGTAAAACCTTGAGTCAGTCCACACGACACTCTTAAATTACGGCTGATGAATTCTAAATTCAATGCTGTTGCTTGTTCCTTGTCATTTCCGCAAAAATCCAGTTTTTACACATCATTCCTGTGTTCGTGTTCCTGTGCAGAGGAACACGATTTACCTATACATAGTGGATGATGGGACGGCCTTTGTCAAAATTTTCACAAGTGAAAGCTGAAAGCTCTCCTGACTTCATTGTGTTGTGGCTGTTTGGTTAAACCCATGGATGTGATGGACATGCCAACTTGGCTCTTTTTATTTGGCGCGACTGGTTCATTTAGCTTTGTCTTTGTTGCAAAACTAGCACCGGAGGGATCGGCTTATGGGGTTTCTGGTTCGACAAAGGAGTTTTCATGCTAGCACCGTCCTTGTTGCTATGCTTGCACATAGAACAATCTTGATCAATGAGCCAATTTTCTTTGTATCAGGCAAAGTGAGTTGGTTTTCTTTGTAAGGAGTTAAGCACAGCGTGTAGTAAACTGATTCTACTATTTCAGCTCGTGTCGGTCTTTGGTTTATTGCCGGTAACTGGTTTATTGGCAACGGTGTTTATTGGTGAGTACTAACATTTGATATTTTGGGACAGACATTTGGTATTTTCGGAGCAAATTTTATATGAAGTGGCAGTGTAAAATTAAGTTTTAAAATTAAGAAACTGTTATAAATTTATATTTAGCGTTTAAGTTACATTTATTTTATTTTCAATTCAGGTCTCTTTGAGGAAAAGGTGGAGGAGGAGAAGAAGAAGGTGAGGAGAAAGTAGTCGAGGGTAAGATCAAGAAGGTAGAGAAGAAGAGAGAGGTGGTGGAGGACGGGAAGGTAGACGAGAAGGGAGAGGAGGTGGAGGACAAGAATGTAGAGGAGAAGAGAGAGGAGGTGGAGGACAAGAATGTAAAGGAGAAGAGAGAGGATGTGGCAGACGAGAAATTAGAGGAGAAGAGAGAGGAGGTGGAAGACGAGAAATTAGAGGAGAAGAGAGGGGAGGTGGATGACGAGAAATTAGAGGAGAAGAGAGAGGAGGTGGAAGACGATAAATTAGAGGAGATAAGAGAGGAGGTGGAAGACGAGAAATTAGAGGAGAAGGGAGGACAAAAATAGAAGAGATAGTAGGTGGAGGACAAGGAGGTAGAGGAGCAGAGAGAGGAGGCAGAGGGCAAGAAGGTACAGGAGAAGAGAGAGGAGGTGGAGAGCAAGAAGGTACAGGAGAAGAGAGAGGAGGTGGAGGGCAAGAAGGTAGAGAAGAGAGAGGAGATGGAGGAGGAGAAGGTAGGAGAAAATTGAAGGAGTGGAGGAGTTAAGTTGGAGGTGCTAGAGTATTATTATTACGAATATCATATTAATTACATTAGTATTAAATATAAATAAATAAAAATATTTTACCTCCAAAAATCAACTGAACTGGTTTGAAATGGGTAGGAAATTGAAAAATAAACGGATTAAAAACAAGGATTTGTACTCTGACGAAGACATTTGTGACCGCATGGATGAAATATGCAGAAATCCTGAAAGCTGGCCTTGTTAAAGCCACAAGAAGAAGCAGCGTGTGTATGAAAGATTAGTAAGATCATTTAGAAAGCAAGTTACGGAGGGCGATAGGAGGACTGTACTCGGGACTGCACGGAAAGGTCAGTAAGTCTCAAAACAATTTGTGGAGTCGGGTTTCTTGGTTTAGGGACGTTTGACTCTAGCGATACCTTGCCGGGAGTCTCCCTTCGCAAAGAGACGGCCTAACCTCTCGGGTGCAGTTGGACTTGTCCTTAAGTCCGAGCGTGTAGGATTGTTCACCCACGGCCAGTCTGAGACCATGCCATTTTAGCCAAATAAGGTATTTTTATATTTTTTATCTTAATAAGCAGATGAGGAGCATTGAACCCGCAAGGGCGGATGCTATCACTACCTTATCCTGTGAGGTAGGAATAACTTCCCTAAGCTATCGTCTTATCCTGTTTCCCTTAGGAATACACAATAAGTTAAGATTAGGTTAATTTGAATAGACTAGTTAGAGTGTAGAGTGTCAAAAAAATCGAGCAGGCATTCGTCGACTATTCACTGTGACTAGTTCACAACTTATGTGGATTAGTCAAATTGCCTCGCTCGTAGAGTAAATGTCTAATGGGAGTCGGCGATAAACCTCGGGCTTCAAGCTGCAGAAGGTTTCCTAGGTTTAAATATCAAAGTGACTGCCCAATAATATTCAATAATGAATCAAAAAATTTCCGTCTCTGTTGGCGACTGATAGCAGAGTGGCTAAGTGCTCGTTTACGAGTGTCGTGTGAGTCCCGGGTTCGAATCCCGGAGTGACTTTTAGTTAGTATTAAAGGAAAGGGGGTTTTTCCCACTGGGTTTTTCCCCTGACCGCTCAGACATATGACCGCCAAGCGAGTTTACAATGATGGCCCCAGAAAGCCGGAGTTACTCATAGATAGGATCAATCATTAAAACTTTGTATTACGATTTAACAAATAAAGGCTTAAGATGGTTGACAACTCTCTAAGACCTAAGGTTATGTATCGGAGTATAAACCCACATTTATATTTAATTTCCGTCTCTGAAGGATTAAAAATTCCTACGATGACAACTCTGAAAGGTAAAAATCAGGTTTTCTGAATCTATCAACCCTGTCTCTATATAAATGTATTCATTTCCTTTCACATTTCTAAATCCTTATACAATCTATGAATAACCGAGTACAAATAAAATGTCGTCCCTTCAAAACCCTCCTTTTTTCTTACTTCACTATATTGGAGGCAATAATACAAACGTAGGAATTTTAATTTAGGTTTCCAAATATTCAAGGTTTTTTCTCCTAGAAGAGAAAGTCATTCGGATAGAAATTGGCCCATTGGGAGTTATAGGGCTTTGAATGGGCAATCAGATAAGGCGTGGCAGGATAAGAGCTATTTCCATTGAAGTGTACATTCCTTTTGAATTGCTTCAAGTGCGGCAATGGATGGATGAGAAATGGTCATATTATGGTGATAACATTGGAACTTACTCTCACTATTTCTTCCGCCTTTTTTATGTACCCAGGAATCTCGATGGCAGACTCAGTAATACTCAATCATTTACATTATTGCCTTTTCATTTATATAGTCTTTAACGTATATTGGCTTTCCAGGGGAAAGTCACTGGGTCACATGTTTTCCGTTCTTCCTTATGAAACGATCCATGGATAGGAAAAATATATATAGGAATTGTATCAATAAAATGTCCGTCTATTAAACTAGAATGGAGAAGTTCTACCGTCAAATCGTGTGTAGAAAATATAGAGTACATCTATATAGAAATTGTATGAGCCGTACATTTTCGATACAAAAAATATGAAGAAAATAAATAGGATGGAAAAAGTAGGGTATAAATATAGTGAGGAGAAAATATCTCTGGTGGAACGGATGAGGTAATAAATGCCATTAAATATAGCAAATATAAAGTATGGGATTCCTTATAATATGGCTCAATGTCGGGAAACGTTCCTCCTACATATTTGTTCTCGGCAATGCTCTCTCTCTCTAACGTACAGTTATTCTAAGAGCTTCATCAAATATGAAGTTCTTTCCGGAGAAATGGTGCAATAAGTAATAGGAATGACATAATAGAACGCATCAGTGTTTTAATGTTTGTAGGAGCATCATGAGGAAATATATAGCTATGGCCTTGGATGAGCATATATCACCTACATATTTACATTTGTTCGATAAAAAGCCATGAGCTCAATTGCTTCTGCATTCTGACCTGCCTCTTTCACCATTTTTACGTAGCACATTGGAATAAATATGGATGGCAAAATTAAGTCATAAAAACATTTTCAGGGACACTTGAGGAAAAAAAGTTTGTGTTGGTGCTCAATTTTAAATTCGAAGTCATATGTAGTAAAAATAATGTAATGGATAAGACCCCAAGGATTTCCTTCTCTGAAGCGCTTAAACACTTGAGGCTTTTCTTCTCATTCGTATGAATTTGCTAGCGCATTATTTTTCCCCAGTTTGGTCATTTATACCAACTTTAGTCTATAACTTTTAAATTGTTAAGCTTTTGGACACTTTATTTCTACCCACCAAATACAGATTTCCTCAGCTATAGAAGTGAGGCTTTAAGTTTGTAGGGAGTAATGTGGGGTTAATTAGCTATAAAAAGGGAGATGTTGGTTACGTTCCTTTTAAAGGGAAAAAACTGCAGTTGAAAAAGCATGTTACACAATTTCCCCCCAAAAACCATAAATCATAGGATCATAACTGGATTGAAGGTCTGATCTTGGTTGAAAGATGGGAAAATCCTCATGTTCATTTATCTTTATTAAAACTCATGTCAACAACAAACTAGTAATATAATATGGTGTTTCCTCTTGCGGGATAAATGAGCTGGAGCGTAGATGTAACGCACTAATAAACAATAATGTTTAATTATTTTTTCATCCCAAAGGATCCCAATGGGGTTAACCAAAGGGGAAATATTATGAAAAAGGAGAAAATTCCACAAAGTCTTCATTTTCTGTATCATCCTCAGTTGATTATTGTGGGAAGGGAGGGATTATTAATCGTTGGATACACCCAATAGACCGCTTGCAAATGAAAAGCCAGGGATGGCTGTAAGCAATGCATCTTTTTCCACGCTATACTTTCTACTTTTGTGTTGGTTAACCGGGAAATTTCCTTCACTCACCTCTGAAAACCAAAACTGATTTTTTCCATATGTCAACTCCTTTCTAAAAGATTCAGGAAGGAAGTCGATGTTTTCTCCTGTGTTCCTCTAAAATTGATGACAAAAGGAAGTTTAAAGTATTGAAAAATTCGGAATTCCGGAATCAACATTTGCTTTCTCCATACCATAAATAAGGAGAATTTTGAAAGTTATGATGGAGCATTTTTGGCTTTGAGAACAAATTTAAAGATCAATTTCCCAAGCCATTTCCCAAAAATAATTTTATGCTCATCAATTTAGGGCGATTATTTTCCCACGGTTCGGTTGTGGGTTCTAAATGAAACTTTTTCATGGAATGGTATGTATACATAAAAATTTATAAGTTAATATCCACATTCCCCTCCTTTCCCCTGTGTAATGACGTTCTTCCAGGTGGTGGTGGGTATGGCCGAAGTGTGAGCCTTTTTAGTAGCACGTGTTTCATTTATGGAGCTCATAACAGAACGTTCTCCCACACTTGAAATGTCTCTAAAAGCTTCTTCAAAGTCTGCACGAGTTCGGCTTATGATGGGTGTGGGATGGTGGAAATAATTTAATTTAAGAAGGTTTGGTGCTGGTTTTGGTGGAGAGGGAATGCTAAATGGTAAAATTAAATATAATCTCTTTATAAAATAAATAGGATAAAATGTTGATAAAATTGAATCTCTAGGGATTGCCAAACTTTGTCTCATATATATATAATTAAATATCCGCCTGTAGAAACTTCGTTCCTCTTTTCTCAAACGTTCTGCTCAGCTCTGTTAATATTACAAAAGCTATTAAAATTCGAAGCAAAACAAGATTGCAAACCCACCATATCTAAAAGAAGATATGTAAATAATAGGTGGGTAAAAAACGCTCGTGGCAAAAAAGGATTCAAGTCATTACTTTGAATGAAAGCTTTTGAAGTACCATGGATTTGAAACAAAAGAGAAAATTGTGCAATACAAGAAAGAAAAACCAAAGATTTGATCGCATATATATAAGGCGGAATGGAATAACTAGTAACCATTTCTGGGTTAGTAGGCATGAAAATGTTTTGAATGAATCAGTTTATATTCATTTTATAGATTCTATATACAATGCTTACCCATGCCAAAAAGATTTCGTGGTTCGAGATCTCCCAGAAATACCTCTGCCTATGGAGAAGGATTTCGGATATAAAACTTGCTATAAAAATCCAGCGGCAGATACTATGCCAGTTAAAAGGGAAGGAATGGAGAGAAAGAAAGAAAGAGAGCTAGAAACCTTTAGAAAATTAACCGAAAGAAAGTCGGAGAAAGGAGAGAATTGAGTCATTTCATTTTTATTTGGATTGGTTGGATTTGGGGGGGGGAGAGTGAAGAGGATAATTATCGTTTAAAAAATTACACGCTTTCACATTTCATTTGATGTAGGTTCTAAATACCATGGAATTCACTGTTCCAGCAAAAACACTCTAGTATCTTAAGAGGAAGGAGAGCTTCAGATGTAGGTATGGAAAAAAGTGTGGGCAGAAATTAATTGCCCTTTTAATTTGGACTTGTTATTTCAAATACCATGTCTGGTGTTTTATTGATTTCACTGATTTGAGTTATAAATTTTCTCGTAATTTTTACTGGTCTTTTTAGTTTGAAGGTATACGTTTCAAAATTTATTTTGATAAATAATAGTCTGATGTTTTTGAATGATACTGTTGATTGATTTTTTGTTTTTTTTTGATGGTAACAAATTGTTGAATATGTTTTTAAAAAGCTGCATAAACAGTGTTTATATAAATGCATGATACAACGAGAAATGTGCGGATATAACGCCCGATCCTAGTGTATTAAAATTGTATACGGAAATCGAGTACGAAAAGTTTAAGTTGAGTTCAGTTATGTCGATGGGTTATCATAGCACGTATAAGCTTCAATAAATATCTGAACAGTATATTTTAACCTTCGACCATGTTTTAATGGTAACGTTTCACTATGGTTCAATAGCATTTCCTCTGTGTCGCCCTCCGCCAATCACATTGATATTCTTTAGTCTTCCGTACCAAAAAATAGTCGTCACATAAGCTTTTTATTCCCTGACCCTTTCTTCCCCAACTCTTCGAAGCGTGACCATGTAACAAAAATTCCGGACTCACAGTTCAAGTTGAGTTACTCGACCTATTTTGATAGGTTGACAGTGTGAAAAGAAAAGAGAAGATAGTTTGGAGAGAATAGAAAAAGGAAGGAGAAAGTTTTTGGAAAGATCATGTAACGCTCAAAGAATTATTACAAGATTTTTTCCCCTTTTTTCTCCTCCGCGTGCCAAAGCATTGAAATTCTGATGCAGCAACGTTAACGTTCCACCTCTCAAACCATATGTTTACATGGAAGTCAACCGACGGGTAACAAGTTGCTAGGGGAGAGGTGGAACACACATGGACTCTTGATAGCCGTAACTCCTATCTTCTATCGCAACTCTCAATTCGCATCATGATTTCGTTTTCCTTTCCATTATCTTGGGCACCGTTCCCCTCTCGTCAACCCCATCCTTCTTTGAAGCCTTGCTTTCCAAAGCCCCATTTTTTTTAGCTTTAGTAGAGACAAGGTGAGAAGAAGGAAATGTATAAGTGTCATTCCCTTTTAAACAGGATAAACCAGGGAATTACAATTATGTTCGACGTACATTTGGTCGATTTTGTCAAATGAACAACTTCTGGCAGGGAGAAAGTACAAACAATGAAGACATAAAAGGGAAAGACAGGAAATTCCGTGCCCACTAAAAACGACGGGAGTCGTATGTTTTACGGACGGCAATTATCGTTAACATCTTTTTGAGTAAGACATTCCTTTGAATTAGGTCCTATTCTCGCAAATGTGGCACTATAGCTTAAGAAATATTTATTCCCACTAAACCAGTGCAGTGCTCCACAGACCAAAAATAAAAAATGTAACATGGGAAGGGCTTTCCCGCCAAACACATTAGTTGACTTCCAGGATGAATTTAAGTTTTTAACATTTCCTCTATCTTCAAAGCACCCAAACAGACTCTTGTATCGCTCTTTATGCTAATCCCCTTATACAGGCTTTACTGCTACATAAATAACGGGGAAAAGTCCCACACAGCCGCTAAAACTGGTCCATGACTCACATTGAGTGTAATGTGTGGGTGAAAGCTAGAGAAAGTAACGGTTCTTCTAATCAACATTCCCACTTAGGGTGTACTCACATAGAACCCGTCCGTAAATATTTTCTTCCGTAAAACGGAAGAAACCTATCTCGTAATGCTTATCACTTTCAATGGTAACCAACGGTTTCTATGTGAGTGGTTTCTTCCGTACCGTAAAAAAACTTACTTTTACGGACGGAAAAGGTTCTATGTGAGTACACCCTTACCCATTAATTAAATTACTCATCAGTCCCCATAGTTCCCGAAGTTGGCGGCTTTGATTCACTAAAGTTTTGCAAACCACTGGTTTTAATGTCCAGAATTGATCTCGCCACTCTGTTATGCATTAACAGGGTAGTTCTCTTTGTCCTTTTATATCCTTGAGTGTATAATTTCTAGGGAAAGAGGAACATTATAAAATTGGCTAATGGGTCCTTGCACTTTGACTTTCAACAAGGAGTCTTTCAACCATGGAAGAGCTAAGCTCATTAAATTTGCCGTGGGGGTTGATCTTGTTGTTTTCCGAATCCCTATGACCTTTTGTACATTTGTTATTTTCTTTAATTAGGTTATTTTTTATTTCACATTCAGAAAAATGCTTTGTGTGAAAAGAACATAACCATAAAAATCATAATAA
>JAQFXU010005816.1:0-11095 GCA_034693705.1 Spatulosminthurus flaviceps | reverse complement strand
TCACTCTTCAAGTAAGTCTCATATCGTATAAATCTTATGGAATGTATAGTAGGTATAATGAGATGTTTGTGTACTGTACTGTAAAATCTGAAGATGTCCAATCACCACAGAGGCGATGTACAGGATAGACGCAAATGTGAAACACAAAACCATGACGCTAGTCTGAAAGAAGAGCCAGTCCATTACTAGAAAGATGGAACGACAGGTGTATTTCCTCCAGATGGAGCAGGTGTATTCACAAAGGTAGGTATTGGAGTGGATGTTGAAGTGAGGTAAAATTATCCCAGCTAATGCTCTTACCGGTGATATTAGTAACACGGGGAAAAAGCCCACCGAGAAAATCAAGTGAGCCTTTCTGTCGTCTTTCGTATAATTTGCAAAAATTGATGGTGAGTTTATCAGTCGGACTATATAGACGGAAAACATTTTTAAATTAGTAAATATTTTTAATGTTCCTATTAATCCAATAGTGCGTGGATCAATAGTTGGAACTACCAATCCATTTGGTAACTTTCCATTTGTACTTATGTAAAGCGATAAAATAGTTAAAAACTAACCTCCATTCCTTCGGTCAGATTCCTCACAAGAGCTGACTGTACTGAGAAAAAGTTTGATGTGCCTGAGAAGTGCCTGCAGTGTTGCCAGATATAGAATCACTTCTGGCACACAAATGATATAGTAAATGAGCCTTATGGTTTGGTCAAAATCCCAACTCCCCTGAAGATTAAATATCTTACTGTGTAATGGACTAGTGATGATGAAAGTCCACCTCGCAAAAACGTATACTTGCACCAAAGCAATCATTCCTAACCTAACCTTCCCTTTCACTTTGCTGTATCGCCTGGTGTAGAAATCATAATTGTACGGGAGAAAGCTCAATTTGCAGCATATCCAGAAATGGGCAGGGAAAATATATTTGTGTAATAAATTTTCAGAGTCGTTGAAATTTTTATTTTTGCAAATGCACTTCAAAATGTTCCACAAAGCCCTGAAATAGTTGCAAGCAATTTCTCTGTATTTGTTACCGTTTTGAGGAAACTCAGCCATATTTGACTGATGATGGGACTATGATGTGGATTGTCTGAAGAGAAATTGTCTGCTGTACTTGGGACTTCTCATGGAAGCATTAACCAAATGAATTTAGCTATGATGAACAAAGTTTAAATGTTAAAAACATTATATCTGAAGCTATCTGAAAATAATCTGATCAAAAGTATCCCGTCAACACAGGTGCTTTTCAAAATTGAGTTTTTGCCGTTGTCATAAACATTCAAAGGAGCACACTCAAGGATACACATTGACTTCACACAACGAAGTTAGGACGGGTGGTACAAACATAATTGATAATAGGCAGTTAGCGCAACCACTTCCGTATCTCCCGTATAAAACTTATAGCACATATAGAACGTACAGATGAAATTTTTACGTGCAAAATTTTGGTTTATACGTTCCATAAGTGCTATAAGTTTTATACGGGAGATACGTAAAAAGTTGCGCTAACTGTCAAATGTGTAACTCCGTCATTGAAATTTCAACAGAACGTGTGTGTACTTAAAGGAAACTGATTTATTGTCTTGCTAATTTGATGGAAAAGTTGAATCTTTTGTTCTGAAATGGGTTTGAACTGTGGACACTGGAAGTTTCTAAATTTAAATTTTCGCCATAAAAAGTGCCATGTGCCATTCTTTATATTTTTACATTTTAAGAGAGGAAGATTCATTAGGAAAAGTATAACAAAAATCTCGATATTATTCCCTTTGTTTTGGTCCAAATCTGGGAACGGGTACAAGAGCTTAGCCTAGCCATTTGGTAGGGTATGGGTAGAGGCGGGAACGCCTATCTCAGATTTCGTTGCAACGGACAGATTAAGCTCGTATTTGCAAGACCCCCCAAGTTTGAAATTGATAGGGTTATGGTTAGCTAAATGAAATCCTGGATTACGTTTTGATTCATAGTATGATTGCATGCGTAATAAATGTGAAGAAGTTGATATTCAATAAACAACAGTTCTTAGTTTTTCAATAACTTTTTATTATTTTACCGGTTTTATTTGTAAACAATGATTTAAATGTCGTTGATTTGTGTATGTCCTTATTTATTGTTCTAGTTTTTTTACAACAACAGAAAAATAGGATTAAATTTGACTTCTTGTTTCAAGAAAATATGTACAACAATTTTCATTTCTTTTAATTTATTCATTTTATATCCGCTGTGTCATTCACACGATTGTGTCATTTACATACATTTATAAGTTGGTTTAAGCCGTCCAACAGCCTTAGAACATGAGAAGATAGTTTAATGTGTTTTCAGCCATACCTGCCACAAATGCTAGTGCAGTTCCTTCCTCATATTCAAAAAATGGGCCGCACCTCAAGAGAAGTGGATTTCCGCTGTAAGATCTTCTGCCACGATGACTCTGTACTTGGCACCCACTGACCTTCTTCAACTTACGATGATAGCTTTGAAATTTACGTAAAGCCTCTTCAGCCTTGATCAAGTAGCTGTTAGATTCAATAGAAATGTATTCCAAGCTCCAAAAAATGCAATATGCCACGCTTATGGCATTAAGATAGTATGGTATGCACACTCCTTGTAGAAGCCGACCAGAAATTCCCATGCCATTTAAGCATTTTATAGTGGCAATTGCCATTGAGACAATGTGAATATTTATAGTTATCTGTAGAATTGGAGCGATGGTGGCAATAACTTCGTTGCCACACAGAGTTATAATTTGTAATTCCTTATAGATAGTGGCACATTGACGCCAATGTTCCCAGGATTTTCCCACTTGTAATCTACAAAAAGGGGCAAGTTAACAAAATTTACAATCTATGCTACGTCGCGTGAGAATCAAAGTGGAATAACGCACGACTTCCTTAAATACAAGGTGAAATAACGACCACCGACAAAACTGAAATAACCACCACCACGGCTCAAAATCTTAAAATACATTGATACTGTAGCGCCAAAGGGAAATGAACCACCAGCATTCCGTTTCAACGCTCAGTGAAGGCATAGGAACAAAATTTGAAACAAAGTATACTTAATAAATACTCCACTGAATACACAAACGTACACTGCCGTGAGCGGAGAATCGGTATGCTGGTGGTTCTTTCACTTTGGCGGTACAGTATTAATGTATTTTAAACGAAGATTTTCAGCCGTGGTGGTGGTTATTTCAGTTTTGCAGAAAATTTGGTGGTAGTTATTTCAGCTTGTATTTATGGGAATCGCGCATTATTCCACTTTGATTCTCCAACGACTATATGTAGAACGAAAATTATGTATGAAACAAAAAATAAGCACTTCGTGCCACTCTTCAAGTACGTCTCGTTTAAAATTTAAAGAATGTGTAATACGCATAGAGCATAGCAAAATGTTTTATATTTTTAAACATTACGTATAGTAAATACTTTTAGGCATGACATGCATGACACGAGTGGCACTAGATGTGTTGTGTGTGAACCGCACTGTAAAATATGAAGATGGCCCATGACACAATACGCTGTGCAAAGGAAGGACGCGATTGGGAACCACGTAACCATAATGCTAGTCTGAAAGAAGACCCAGTCCAATACCAGGAAGATGAAACGACATGTATATTTCCCCCAGATGGAGCAGGTGGATTCACAAAGGTAGGAATTTGAGACGATGTTAAGGTGAGGTAAGGTTACGCCAGCTACTGCTCTTATTGGTGATAATAGTAATGGGATAATAATCCCTGCCGTCGCAAGTAAGTGAAACGTTCTGTCGGTTTTGGTATAATTTGAAAAAATTGAAGGCAAATGTAGTAAGAGTTCTATACATAAAAAGATTAGGCAAATCAGTAAATGTTGATTTGAAAAAATATAGAAAATTATATTGAATGTTTTTGAAAATTCTTGTTTTTATTAAATACAAACCTCCATTTCTTCGATCCGTCTCCTCACAAGAATTCAATAAAGAGATCAAGAGTTTGATATGCCTGAAGAAGGCTTGCTGTATTGATAGAAATATTATCGCTTCTGGCACGCAAATGATATAATAGATGACTTTTATGGATTGATCCAAATCCCAATGGCCGTGAAGATTAAAGATCATGTTGTGCAATGGACTAGTGATGACAATGGCCCATCTCGCAAGAATATAAACTTGCACCAGAACACTCAAACATAATGACATCTTACCCTTCTTAAGGCTACATCGACGTGTGTGGAGATCATAATTGTATGGTAGAAAACTCAATTTGCAACTTAGCCAGAAATGCACAGGGAGAACGTATTTGTGTAGCAAATTTTCAGAATCATCAAAATTCGTATTTTTGCAAAAATTCATGAAAGTGCTCCACAGGGACCTGAAATATTTGCTCGCAATTCCCCTGCTGTCTTCACCTTGTCGGAAAAATTCAGTCATTTTACAATGATGTGGATTTTCTTTAAGTAAATTTTCCAATTCACTTGTGACTCCTCGGGGAAGCATTGACGTAATAAAATTCAGTTTTACTGTGTAAAGTTCCAATCTTTTAAAAATGATTTAAAGTTGATCAGATTAAAATTATTATGTTCCCACACGAGCTTTTCTCATTGATTTTAGTTGTTTTATAGTTCTTGTTTTACTATTTAGCCCTATAGTTTTCTTGTTTCCTCTGCCATAAATATACATATATTTGATTGGGGATAACCTCAACCCTCAACTGGGTAATTCACTTATTCTTTTACAACGTAAGTTCAGTTCATACATGCGTAATCCAGAACATTTATATGAACTGCCAAGGCATAAAGGAAGCCCATGATATCCACTTTTAAGAATACTCTTTATCAAATTAATGATTTTAACGGAAAGCTAAACCTATGTTTAAGGAGTCCACATCAGGCAGAACGTTTTTGTGATGTAGAATCTTTATTGATTTAGGTTTTATCGATTCCGGTAAAAACGATTATACTTAACGTTTATGTAATTCTAAGTATATAAAATTATTTTCATTTAATTTTCTTGTATCCTTTTTTTTTTATTTTTGCTACCAAACATAAACATATTTTATTCCAAAGATTGAGAGTACCCTGAGCTGGGCGATTTGATGCACCTCTACTCAAAAGTTCATATCAAATGACCCATCAATGTGTTTATTCCATCTCAAAATAAACGCACATTTTACTATTTTGATCCTCAATTTGACCTTTAAACATAATTTACAGTAGAAATAGTGAAATTGGCACTTATCCTTAACATCCTTTCTTATTGTATTTAATTATGTGCCATTGACACATCAACACTTGTTGATAAGCTGTCTTGAGACGATCAACTTAGAACATGAGCAAATAGTTAAAGGTATTTTCAGCCATACCAGCCACGAATGCTAGAGCCGTGCCTTCGAGGTATTCAAAAAATGGACCACACTTCAAGAAAAGTGGATTTCCACTATAACTTCTTCTGCAACTCGGGCTCTGTCGATTTATTTGGAGCCCACTTATATTTCTCAATTTCCCATGATATCTTTGTAGCCTGGATAAAGCCCCTTCAGCCTTGGTCAAGTAGTTGTTAGATTCAATTGAAATGTATTCGAAGCTCAAAAAAACGTAATAAGCCAGGCATATAGCAATAACATAGTATGGGATGCATAGGCATTGGAGAAGCTGACCCTGAATACCAATGCTATTAAAACATTTTATAGCGGCAATCGCCATTGAGACAATGTGAATATTTACTGTTAACTGCATAATTGGAGCGATGTTGGCCATTATGTCGTTGAGAGACAGATTAACTATTTGTAGTTCTTTGTAGATAGCGGCACATTGACGCCAGTCTGGCAAGGATTTTCCCACCTGTAATCTATAACAAGGAACAAGTTAACAAATTTTAGTTGTTTACAGGACATAAGTGCACTGTACTTTACTGTAAAGTCTGAAGATGTCCAAGGACCCCATAAGCTGTGTACAGGAGGAATGCGATCATGACATACAGAACCATGATGCTAGTCTGAAAGAAAACCCAGTCCAATACCAGGAAGATGGAACGACAGGTGTATTTCCCCCAGACGGAGCAGGTGGACTCACAAAGGTATGAATTTGAGTGGATGTTGAGGTGAGGTAAGTTTACGCCGGCGATTGCTCGTATTGGTGATAATTGTAATGCGGATATAGTGAACACCGTCGCAATCACGTGAAGCTTTCTGTCGTTTTTGATGTAATTTGCCAGAATTGATGGTGACTTTAATAGCAGGTCTGTACATTAAAAAAATGCTGTAAATAACTTTTAAGTGTTTATAAAAATTTATAGAAACTATGTCTTAACTAACATTATTGAAAATTTGGCTATTTCGAAAATTCTTAAATCCATTGATAAGAAAATCACATGAAGTTTTTACAATTTGAATTTGGGAAATTTGTGATGTATAGGCCTTGAAAAACTATCAAATTTCTTAAGAATTTGGAAAGGTACTAAAAGTTTATACATTAAAGTAGTCTGAAAGACTCATATTATAATTTTTGTTAACTTTCAGTGACATTTGAATGTATTGCAAAGGAAAATGTTTGCACTACTGTGACAAAAATGCTATAATCGAATAATGTGCCCATTTGAATCATGTTTCTGTTGAATACAAACCTCCATTTCTTCGATCTGACTTCTCACACGAATTACATACAAAGATGAAAAGTTTGATGTGCCTAAGGACAGCTTGTTGTGATGATAGAAACAGTATGGCTTCTGGCACGCAAATAATGTAATAGATGACCCTAATGGATTGGTCAAAATCCCAACGGCCGTGAAGGTTAAATATCTTACTGTGTAATGGGCTAGTGATAACGAGGACCCACCTAACAAAAACGTATGCTTGCACTAAAGCACTTATCCCTAACCTCAGCTTCCCTTTCACCGGACTATATTGCCGGGTGTGGAAATCATAATTTAATGGGAGAAAACTCAATTTGCAACTTAGCCAGAACTGAGCAGGGAGAATGTATTTGTGCAGCAAATTTTCATCTAAGTCTTCGAAGTTTTTATTTTTGCAAAAGCACTTGAAAAGTTTCCACAAAGCCTTGAAATAAATGCAAGCAATTTCCTTGCTTTTGTTACAGCATTGAAGTAAGCCAGTCATTTTCCACAAATTGCTGGAAGCAAATTCCCTGGTTTTGTTACCATTTTGAAGATACACAGCCATATTTTACAATGACGTGGATTGTCTGATGGGAAGGGAAATTGTTCACTACACTTATGGCTTCTCGAGGTAGCAGTGACGAAAAGATAAATAGTCAGTTTGGTACATGTACAAAATTTAAAGAAATGATTTTTAAACTTATGTAAAGTTGATTTGATTAAAATTTTATGTTCATGCAGGAGCTTTCCAAAACAATTTTTTTGATTTACTACAGTTACGGTGTACTTAATGGGAGTGGATAAACAAAAGGGGGCACATTGTACCCCCACTTAAACCAGAAACGAGTGCAAGCATGTAATCTGTTCAACCCAGAAAGACAAAATAACAAAAAATGACGTTTTTTAATCCATTTTACGTCCAATTTTTGGATTTGTTTTAGTTTTTGTCAAAAAGAATTTTAAAATTCCTAACATTTTTGAGCCACGTATTTACGCATATATACACATGTTGGGTTGAAAATCAAAAGCCGGGGGTACATGTGAAGTATAGTTTGTACTCCCCGTTCGTGAATTAGAGCCTGCTTATTGCATCTGCCATAATTGTTTTATGGAGGCTAACCTAACCTGGAAAATTTACTTACTCCTGTACCACACAAGTCCAGTCAACATGTGAGACTCAGGGTAAACTCAGGCTAAACCTTTTTTAAGAGGTCCAAAAGAAAATTGTTGTAATATGAAGCATCGAGCCTTTTTTATTCAAGGTTTTTATCGATTCTGCAGAAAAACAACGATTAAATTTGGCGTTTAGTTCTAAGCAAATAAAACTATGTACTTTCATTTAATTTTGTTTAAGCTTTTTATTTCTGCTACTGAACATACTTGATTCTAGGTTGAGGTTAGCCTGAGTTGAACTAATTTAAAAAATTCTTATAATACATACTGGGAAATGATAAATGTAACAACTCAGAGAGACCATGATTCCCTCTTCGTAGACTTTCCTTGCACATTTGGATCAATGAGGCTTAATTAATTTTAACGAAGATGCTAATTATTATAGATTATTATGATTATCATCATTACTTATTATGTGTTACTTGTGGGGAAACAGTCATTTTGTGTACTGAACAAGAAATAACACGTTAATAAAGTTATGAAATGAAATGAAAAATCATTATTATAGGTAGATTATGACCCCATAGGCTAGATTTGGTTATCCACAACTAGCAGCTGTGGTGAACGTAGAGATATGAAGTAGGAAAATTCTGAAATTTTACATTTTTAGCTTTCAGATTCGTCAATACGCAAATTTTTATTCCTCCAAGGACAAAAGATATGGGGGACTTACAATTAGTGTATAAGCTATATACTGGGAGTACAGAAATGCAGAGTCGGACAACTAAATATCTTTTTTGTATTTTCCGGACCTCCACCCTTAATGGACCCATTTCAAGACATTTATGTACCCCCAGTAGCTCCCACTATATACTACATTGCAACGTAGTTAAAATTTGCACGAAAAATGTTCATTTCCCCAAATACTATTGATGTATCCAGGAATAAAAGACACAAAGATGCGACGTTGCGAGAAATTTTCCTTTAATGTTGAGACCCTGGTGTAAAAAGTTTTGGATAAAAAATTCCTTAAAAGAGTTGAATGGCTTTTATAATCATTAAGTTACTTTAATTTTTCATATGTTCATCAATCGAATATTTGGAGCTTTTGTGGGATCTTTTGCGAGATGTTCACGTTGGCACAAGTTCCATATACAAGTATAAACTGGGTCCTGGAATTTCTGGATCACATCGAAATTGTCGTCAAATTTTCCCAAAACCATACATGCTAAACCGAACTATCTTCATAAACCGATGCACAGTTAATACAACAATACTACCGTATGCCTCCCTATGTATTCATACCACAAACCACAACAATGAATAAATTTAGGCATTTTCGAAGAAGAAAATCACGCAATAAATTATGTACCTGTGAAGATGCCAAAGTATGCTTGCCAAATAAGCAGGTCCAGAGAAAAGAAAAATAGTGTGACCTCCATAAAACAATTTTACACTAATAAAGCTGTATAAAAATTAAACAAGCGTATTGATTTATACCGGTGAAGATTCTGGTACCAGGCATCATTATTTTGCTTATATCCTACGTCCTACGAAATTATTCTTTCTAAAATCACGTTTCTATATGCTCGGAAACCAAAACAAATTATGTTATAATATGTTTATAACTACGCATTTTCCCGTACGTTTCTTATTTATATTTTCTATATTGCTCACCTATGGATTACCTAATCAGGTTTGGCCATATCAAACCATTTATTTTTAGGATATGAAAGTGTCGCTTTGGGTTTTTCAATTCATGTCCTCAATGTATTGTTTTGATAGCAATTAAAATCAAGTCTTTTGTTAAAAAATACTATTAAAAAACTAAAAAGAAATATAATTTTTTGCTCTTCCAGACATTATTATTAAAGCCATTTTTTAAATAAATTATTGTGGAAGAAAATAATGCTTTTATATCAATCAGTTTTTTTTCATAATAATAATACATAATTATCTTTTATGTTTTATAGTAACAAAATCATTACCATTACTTCTCTCGACAAAATGAATCCATCCCTACATTGCAATAAAAAATCAGTACTAAAATTCTGCACCATCAATCAACATCATCAGAAATTAATCTCCATTTCCCCAGATCCCCAGACTCAAACTAAAATTCAAATCAATCTCTATTAACACCAATAATTATTGATCCCTTATTCCATCCATGTACTTCAAATTGAACTGAAGTACCTCTAAACTTAGGCCCAAAATTAATTTCCAAATTCACTCACCTTTCCTTTAAAAATTAAATCCCTTCGCTTCAACCGTATTGGGAAAACTTCTTGGATATTGCAAATAATTTAATTTTGGGGTAAAAAATTATTGATCAAGAACTCCAAATTTCTAAATCCTTGCAAAAAACACGATGTCGAAATGGAAGAAATTAGCCGGAGGAGCAGATGGAAACGAAGGAGGGGATGTGAGAAAACAATCACAAAGGCCAGTCACAGCGTATCCTACATTTAACACAGAGAGGGTTAGAAAAAACACGAGGAAACAAACCTTTGCTCCAGGAGTTCGTGGGGTAAACAAGACGAGTTTTTATTTTTTGGCCTTCAAAATTGCACAAAGTAGCTTGATTTTGTACTTATTTTGACGAATCTGACCCATGTGATGTATCTGTTGACCCCAAGATGTTACCGAAATTATTTTTGAAGTATGCCCTCAATATTGAAGTAAACAAGTAATTTTTGACATCACAGAAAAAGTCAATGAAACCCGAAGAAGCGCCCGAAGTCCAACCGACGATCCCCCAAGAGCCTCCAAAACCGAAGGAGCCACCGAGACCGGTGAACAAAAAGAGGATTGTGAAGGCAATAATTAGATTTGGAGAGGAAGAGAGGCAACACGAGAAAGAAGAGAGACTACAGAATGTGTTGGAGGGGAGAATGTTCAATACACATCCAAGACCAAGCATTGAGGATTTTGGGAGGCAAGAAACGAGAAGTTCGGGAACAATCCGAAGATATTCTCAGCTACCACGGGAAAGAAGGCTAAGTGGGAAGTATGGGAATATTTTGGATCGTAATGAACCTCAACGACCCACTACTGTACTTGGAGCTCCTGGACATACCAGCGGGGCTAACGTGGAAAAATCCTCAACCCGTCAATCAGTCACTAGCGAAGAGCCAATGAGTAAAGAGAGACTTTCGATCAATACTCAAAAGCTCCGATACCATCATAGAAAGGCAGAAGAAGAAAAGCTTCAGGACCTGACCGGGCCTCGACTCGTCCGATCGTTGGTGGCAAAAACGCATTTCAGTGAAGAAGAGGTGAAAACAATGTTTGATTTTTGCATTAATCCATTAATTAAATCACCATCTTAATAACTAAAAGCTTCATCGTCTGGATGATGATGATGATGATTGTCGTCGTATATGTACATTACATGTTGTACAATCGT